>CM038793.1:203640852-203921519 GCA_021764765.1 Vicia sativa
CAGATGTGTTAAGAAGAATATATGGTCACCATCTACAACATTCCGCTATCTCGAGATGGAGGGTGAATTCTTCGAGACTCCTCAATAAGCTTTTGAAACAATACCCGAGTCATGCCCTGCTGACCCTCCCCTCACCCCGAGATTACACAAGCTCCGCCAGGATGGCTCACGAAAGATGCTCAAGCTACCGTGAACAAGGAGGTAGTGCTATTTGGGGACAGCCCCCCGATCTTCCCTTCAAACCGACAAGACCGGTTTAGGCTTCACCATCAAAGGTCAAGATGATACACCGCGAACGTCCGCCAACTTCCCTTCCGCGTGACAGCCGGAGTGGAATCCATGCTATGAAGACACTTACAACGGCTTCGACATCGCAAGTGGATCTTTCCAACCTGTATCATGGGCTCAAAGAATTGGAAGATCAAGACGCTATACCAATCTCCTTTAGCCGTGAGTAATTGCTCTTGTTTTGTTTTGCTTTTCGTATTTTTATGTTTTGAACAATAAACTTTGAAAGCTCAGTGCCGCCCGGCATCATGGCTCGCTTATGTAGGGTTATTATCTGCTGCTGCGTATTTTCATTCAATAAATCGTTGGACTTTTGCATTCAATTGTTTGTTTTCTTCTTTACTTTATCACCCCTTCAAAAGCTATGTTCTTACACACACCCACGTGATACATCGCAATCACTCCGAATCTCGTTAATAATACATGCTAGTGCTAAATATGACTTCGATAATCCGATCTACCAAGCCAAGACGAAATGAGGAAGATTGTGAAGTGCCGTGAGAACTTGCCGACCTACACAAAGAAGAAGATGAAGTTATACACCAAAGAGCAAGTCGAGGTTGTGAATTGGGTATCGACGAAGACAGAAAAGAGATCAAGATAGAGCGGTCTTGAGAATGTTAAAGAAAGGTTGGTCTTGATGCTACGAGACTATGTTGAGGTTTTGCTTGGTCATAATAAGACATGCCCGGTTTGGACATTGATATCGCGGGTACAATCGATTGCCATTAAAAGAAGGTTTTTTCCCATGAAAATGTATGTCGCTGTGATGCGTCCCGAGATGTCGAAAATCAAAGCCGGTTATGAAGCGCTCAACCGGTTTCCTAGTCACATTTCTATCCCTCAAGGTTGCAATGTGGTACCCGTGCTCAAGAAAGATGGTAAGGTACGAATGAGTGGATTACGAGATCCGAACAAAGCGAGTCCGAAAGACATTTCCCCTCACATTGATGTTCGTCGACAACACCGTCAAAGATAAGGTTTCTCCTTCATGGATGGTTTCCTCCGTTACATCGATCAAAATGGCTCCTCAAGACATGGAAAAGACTACTTTTGTTACGTGGCACATTCTCACAAGGTTATGCCGCTCGGATCAAGAACGCAGCGCCACTTATCGTTAGTTATGGTGACATTATTTCATGACATGATTCATCACGAGATAGAGGTCTACGCCGACTTTACGATAGCTCTCTCGATCCCGATCAAGAAGAACATCTAGATCATTTGCGTAAACTGCTCACAGGTTGAAGAAGCAGATTGAGATTGAATCCTAACAAGTGCACTTTGGAGTCGATCCGAAACTCCTAGGGTTTGTAGTCGGGAAGAGGTATTGAAGTTGATCCCGCCAAGGTTAAAGCTATTCAAGATGCCAGCCCCCGCACCGAGAAAGAAGTCGAGGTTTCGCCGATCAACTACATTGCCAATTCATTGCACACCTAATCGCCACTTGTGAGCCAATCTTCAAGTTACTTAAGAAAGATCAAGTAGTGGAATGGAACGACGATTGCTGATCGCTTTGACAAAATCAAGGAGTACCTACAATCCTATTCGATGCCGCCTCATCAAGGAAGACCTCTTATCATGTACTGACAAAGAGTTAGAGAACTAACGGTGTGTGGTTGGGGCAACATGACGAGTCTGGTCGAAAAGAGCATGCAATATACTACCTTAGCAAAAGTTTACCGACCGTGAAACAAGATACTGCAATGAGAAAATTTGCAACACTGCTTGGCTCACGCCACGACTAAGACAAGATATGCTTATCACTACCTTGTTGATTTCTAAGATGGATCCGATAAAATACATCTTTGAGAAACCGCCTTCTCCGAAGAATAGCAAGATGGCAAATGATTTGACCGAATATGACATCCAAGACACTTCTCGTAAAGCGATCAAAGGAAGTGTAGTAGCCGATCATTTGGCTCATCAAGTCAGAGATGACTATCGCCTATGCAGTTAATTTCCGATGAAGATGTTCTACTAGTTATCGATTATGGAAGAACCGTGCCCGAATGGGACCCGAACAAGGATCCCGATGGACCATGGTCTTTGATGGAGCCTCAAACGACTTGGCAATGGCATCGCGCCATCATTACATCCCCTACAAAGGACATACGCCTTTCACCGCCAGATTATGTTTCAACAGCACTAACAACATGACCGAATACACGGTGCATCATGGGTATCAAAGTCGCTATCGACTTAAGAATCAAATCTTACAAGTGTATGGAGACTCACTTTAGTGATCACCGACATATGAAAGTGGATACTAAGCATCCGAATCTCATTCCATATCGAGAGCATGTTCGAGTTTGATTCCTTACTCAAGAGATTACTTTGGATCACATTCCACGAGAAGAGAATCAGCCATGCACGCATTGGCTACTATGTCGCCTATGTTCAGGTTAGATGGGACAACGAGGCTCCTGATCATCATTGAGAAGTTTGACGAACAACAGATTGTTAGGAGCTTGATACGTAAGAGAAACCTTGGTACTATGACGTGAAGAGGTATCTTGAGACTCGTGAATATCCGCTAGGCATCCTTAATGACAAGAAGTTCATGAGAAGATTCTTCCAAATTCTTCTCAAGAACGACATCTTATACAAACGCAACCACGACTTGTGCCATCTACTGTGTAGACCGTAAAACAAATATGCGTATCATGGAAGAGTTACACGGTTAATTTGGTACCCACTCCAAGGGACACACTATGGCTAAGAAGATTTTGAGAATGTGTTACTATTGGTCCACCATGGAAGCCGATTGTCACCGCTATGCTCGATCTTGTCACAAATGCCGATTTATGCCGACAGAGTGCACGTACTCCAAAGACCGAATGTTTTAACTTCCATGGCCGCAATGTGGGGCATTGACATTATGGAGGAGATTAAGCCCAACTTCCAATGGACATCGCTTCATCCTTGGCAATCGATTACTTTTACTAATGCGCCAGATGCATCTCTGTTGTAAGAATGTCAGTTCGATTCATCAAACACAATCTTATCCGTCGGGTGGCGGCACTCCCCGGATTATCGACACGCATGCACTGCCCAACAAGATCACCAACTCGCACCAGCTCAAGATCAAGCATCACAATCATCTCCATCGCCAAGATGCCCAACAAGAATACAAGAAGATTATACAAAAAATGAAAGTAACTTACAGGATTGGCATGAGATGCCACATTCGCTTCATGGTTATCGACACATTAACATCAACAAACCCTTCTTCTTGTATACATTTATGGAAGTCGTTTCATCGAGGTTCGATGAACTCAACCGTAGTTAAAGAAGACGATTAACCAGACTGCCTCGGACCGATTAATTTGATTGATGAGAACGACTCGCATCCATCCGCCATGGATGATTTATCACGAACGATGATCGAGATTTAACAAGAAGGTCAAGCACCAAGTATACAAGTCGGTGATCTAGTGGTCGCGCATCATTCTTCCACAAGGTGATCCTAAGGTCGGACCTCACCCAGGGACCATTGTAGTCAAGATTTTTCCGGCGGAGCTATGATACTTAGCACCATGGATGGTGAAGACCTCCGTGAACGCCAGTCAAAAATACTACGATAAAGAGACCGCAGTCTATTCGAACTTAGGCAAGGGTCAGAAGATCCCCGCCGGGTCCGGGGTTCCAGCAAAATTGTACACAAACATGAAAACCCCAGGCGGCTTGGAGGGTATCCCAGAGATCGAAAACCCGAAGGGCGGTCTAGGCAAAGTTAGATTTGCCGCATAACTATGTCTCTTCCGATCATTGCCTGCACTACTATCGGCTCAAGATTCAAATGGAAGATCAGTCCACCACCACCCGCCAGCGAGATGAGATAGTTGAAATATACGAGTACTAGCATAGTCAGACTTCAGACGCCATAGCCACCCTTCCTGGTACATCCGCCTTTCATCTCTCCTCTTTCAATTTCTGTTGTTATTTGCAATAAGTCCAACGCTTGCTTTGAACGACTATACGATTACAATAAGAATCCACAAACAAACAAAGTGAACGCTATTGCACTACTGTGTTCCGGAATGGGATGACGACGAAAGTCAACAAATAGTTCCCCACGCAGCATAAATGTCACCAACAACACACCTTCCCCAAATGAGTATAAGGAATCCACGAGCAGCAATTCCACTCAATCGAGCAACGCACATCGCCTCTAAGCAAGAACACTTCATCCCCCATGATATTTCAATTCTCCTTCTCCCACACAGTATCCGTGACCAAACTTGGTCGATAGCATCGGAGGAAACATACACCTTCTATTCCCCACCAGATTACAACGGACTCTAGACTCTTCAAGCCCGGCCTCAAAGAACCATCAAATGTTCTCCAAATGAGATCTACACTCGAATCCCCAGAGAGAATCTCTTAAATTTCCTCAACAGGATCTACATAACCACAGACCTCCTGTGCCTCCTCAAATAGGTCTATGTATGAGATCTGACATCCAGCTCAAATCTCTACCTCCTCAAACAACCCAGCCCAAGACTTGTCGATAGTGCATCGGAGGAATCCAAGATATCTTTCTTCTCCTCAGCTCACCCACTCAATTCCCCGTGCGTAAGTCGAAATCTTCAGATATCCGATCTTCTTCAAGATGGATATGTTTTGAAATATCACAACATTCATCATTCATACATTTCATAAAGTCACATTCATGCATATGTCATTCATATACGTCATGCATCATACTTTTGCATAACAAATATTCTATCAAAGTTCTTTGTTTTCTCCGAAACAGTAATGTACTTCCGCGAACAGGTCCGAGTCGACGGAAAACTATCCAGACCGCCGCAGTTCAGATTAAGCCCCAGCCGACGGAAAACTATCAAAGACCGCCGAATGGTGTCCAGATTAAGCCCGAGCCGACGGAAAACTATCGAAGACCACCTCGTTATCTCCGATACTGTGCATGGATCAAACACCCGATGCACAATGTGAAGCTATCCATTTGCCAACTACAACCTCCCCGAGTAATCGACATAAGATTTATTCTCCGACAAATGACTACGTAGTCTAGCATACGACTCGCTTGCCTTCGATGGCATCTAAGCCCATCTCCACTATTTGTCAACATTTCTTCACTTTCGCACGCCGCATATATGGTTAAAAATCAACATACCAATAACCTCATTTAAAGTGAACACGAAGTCTAACGCATTACTCCCTCCGGATGGCATCTTAAGCCCATCTCCTGCTCCTCAGAACGCTCATCGAGTCTAGCGTGACGACTCGGCCCCAACAAAGGACTTTCCAGATGGCATCTTAAGCCCATCTCTCCGCCTCTCCTATTTAACAACCCCGAGTCTAGCTGACGACTGCTCCCCAAATAAGTCTCCAACTTCTCCAAGCGGCATCCGAAGCCCATTCCCCGCATCATCCACCAACCGCGAGTGCAAATTTTCGTAGATTGTGTTCAATCATCTTCTACCTCCGTGTCACGAAAGACAAGCATGTCAATCTAACCTTCCAAAGACAAGAAGATTGAACAGGGCATTGGCTATACCCCAAAATTTGCCTCCATCTTCTCAAAAGATTTCATACATCTATGCTCAAGGATTCCTCAAGAGTTGATCGACAAACTCTCTCCTAGACAATCAACCCAAACTAGGGTTTGTATCTCTCAAGTCAAGATGGATTTCCAACATCTCCTCCCATGCCTCCTCATATGCTTCAAAGATTCTCCATGTCAAGTTTCAAGCCTCACAAGTCAAGTTTCCTCGCATAATTGCTCGATGGTCAAAATCAAGTGTATTGACAAAAGTCAATCTGGTCAACATACAAATAAAACTTGATTTTGGTCAACATCCTCATATTTTAGTTACATTCATCATTTGATCAAGGGTTGATCATGATTCATCAAGAAAACTCAAGATTTGCCCAAAAGTCAAACTTTCTAAATTGTGGTTTCTAGATGAAAAGTCAACTGAACTTTGACCTGTCATAACTTTCTCATACTTTCTAAATTTTCCACCACCTCTTGTTTTGAAGGAAATTCAATTTCTACAACTTCATGTCTCACAAGAATGTCCAAAAATGCTTCATTTGAGAGGTATAGCTCAAAACATTACATGTCATTTTCAAAGTCAACAAAAAGTCAACTTTTTGTTTTGAAGATATTTTGAGCATGGTAACTCCAATTGAGATGAGACCAAAGACATTGGTTAGAGGACTCTTAGAGCTTTCCAAAAGTCCAAGAACACTCAAAATGTGGAAAATTGAGCAAGATACACTATTCGTGGTTGGAATTTTGGACAATTGCATAAAAGGACATATTGGTCAAATTGCAAAATTTTCCAAACGGGCCTATAATCTTTTGATCCAAACTTGTTCATGATGCTATTCTTGACCCATAAATGTTGACCTGGTTATTTTCTATTTTTATGATTTATATTTGAATTTTATAACATTTAATTCAAAATAAATTATATAAAATATGAAAATTAAACATTTTCTCAAAAGAATGATTTTATATCTTTCTAAATGTCCAAGAAGGCCCATGACCCTTACCAAATTGTGATAGCTTTGCATTCATGAAAAATCATATATTTTTCAATATTTGATTTTATTTTAATGAAATATTTGCACATTCAAGAAGCAATCTTTTTCACCTTTTGCCATCCAAATTTCTTCTATAAATTGCCAAAGAATACACACAAGACAGAGAATAAACCCTAGCTCAAGCCAAACCCTTATTTTGTCAAAATTTTCCAAGAATCTTGAAATTAATTTCAAACTCCAAATTGCCAAATTTCTCAAAAACCCATTGTCTTCGTGGAGGTATGAGTAAGAATACCTTGCCATGGATCAAAGCAATTTAATCGCACCATATACATGCATAATCGATTTTTCTTGAATTGTATTTTATTATCGCATGTTTTAATTGATTCTAACGCTTGCTATGTGTTCATGAGGTTCCAATGGACCGATCCGGGCCATCGCTTTAATGCTTGCACGTTAGAAACATGATTTGCCATTTTTAGGGTTTTCCAATCGAAGCTTCGAACCCGCTTATCCAGGATTTATTTAGGGCAAGAGAACTATGCCATTGAACTCGCAGCCATCCAATTAGGGGTAGGTATCCTTTTCTATTTATTTGCGTGATTTTGCGATCCTTAATCGAGTTACGAGAAGACGATCGAGCCTAACCCGCTGCCGCTGACTCTCTCGACCGCGAGGGACATGTGGCACAACGGGCGCTCTCGACTTCATTCATAAACAATGGGGTCCACTTAGCTGACTGTGTTTCAAACACTCCCAGGACACGTATACGCTTATAAACATATGCTTCCAATCCCATGACACGGATGCACGCTAGCTCAGATGGCAAAGGCATTGGTTTTCAAGGTTTGAAAGGGATGTCTCCAGTTCGATTCCTGGTTCAGACAATCCCTTTTTACACTTTTCAAAAACTCTATTTTCATATTTTTCTTTAATTTCTAATATTTTTCCATTATTTTAATTAACTTACATATTTTATTCTGCATTAAAAAATTACCAAAAACATTTTTTTCTTTTTACATTATTTTTCTAAAAACCTTTATTTTATTTAATAAATTAAAAAGTATAATTTTTGCATGCATATTTATTTTATTTTTATTTTTGCATTTAAATCATTATAAATTGCATTTTAATTACTAAATCTTTTCCAAAAATCCCAAAATTATTCTAACTTATTTATCTTATTTCTAGCATGATATAATTTTCTTTCATATTTAAAATTGCATTTTTCTAATATTTTCTTATTTCAATTTCATCATATTTCCCGATTTTCTTATTCTTTCACGTGTTGCTCGATTCGGACGTTTTCTCTTATCATTCTATTTTTCCAATAATGTAATTGTTCATGGGTTGTAATAGTTAATTAGGCTTTTATTTTCCGCATTTTCTGATTATGTATCTGCCCCAAAGCCATGTAATAGCGTAGGTTTATCTTTCCGCATCTTTACATTTCGCATTTTATTTTCCGCACCCTTATCAATTGCTAGTAATTAGGCGTGTATGGCAAGATAATAATTGGACGTAGCTCACGCTAACTTTCAAGATAAAATATCTGAATTTAACACACTTCTCTCACACACGCACCCCTTAGGGTAATTTCTCTCGATGCCTTCGATTCAAAATGGTCATGTCCTCGAACGTAGAGGTATTCTAGCACCCGCTTTCCAAACAAATCATCATAGTCCCTTCGATACAAAGATCATAGACCCAATGTCGCCTCCGAATACATGATCTTGACCTCGATTGTCGCCACTTAAAATGATGATAGTCCTTCGAATGTGCTAGATACTTCCTACAAGTTGCCTTCTATGACCATCCGATGTCCTTCGAATGTCCCGCTTACATCCAATCTAATGGAGCTACCTACTAACTAATGGTATGGCTAGCGCTATTCTAAAGGAATGAAGTACAACAAAACCACCAATTCGAGTGGGTAAATAAGTCTTTAGTTGCTTGCTCTATCAAATACTTTCACACCACACACTCTTTTTCAAAGTTCAAACTTTTCAAAACAAAACATTTCCAACACTTTGTATACACTCCTACATGAGTCATTACAAAGTCAAAGCGAAATGCCTTTTTTCAAAACATCTTTGTCAAACACACGTAAAGCAATTTAAAAAGTGATCTAGAGCAACTAAGAGCCCAGATAAATCATGATGGAAAGGGTGCTAATACCTTTTCATAACCATTCTCCCGAACTCGTAATCTAACGAAGGTCTTTTTCTCACTTTTACCTTCCTTAATTGATAAAATAAAAGTCGGTGGCGACTCTTGCTATCCGCACATTTGGATACAAAATCCTACAAAGTCGGGCTTCACCGATCACACCCTACTTTGAAGATCACTTTCAATCATATTCCACGAGAAGAGAATCAACAAGACGATTGGCTACTATGTCGCCTATGTTCAAGGTTAGATGGGACAACGAGGCTCCTGTGATCATCATTGAGAAATTCACCTAACCAGATTGTTGTGAGCTTGACGTAAGAGAAACCTTGGTACTATGACGTGAAGAGGTATCTTGAGACTCGTGAATATTCCGCAGGGCATTCAATGATAAGAAGTTCATGAGAAGATTCGCCCAAATTCTTCCTCAAGAACGACATATTATACAAGCGCAACCACGACTTGTGCCATCTACTGTAGACTTTAAAACCGAATGCGATCATGGAAGAGTTACACAAGGCTTAATTTGGTACCCACTCCAAGGGACATACGATACAAAAGATTTTGAGAACGGGTTACTATTGGTCTACCATGGAAGCCGATTGTCACCGCTATGCTCGATCTTGTCACGTGCCGACGATGCCGACAAAGTACACGTACTCCAAAGACTCGAATGTTTTAACTTCTCCTTGGCCTTTTGCAATGTGGGGCATTGACATGATCGGAGAGATTAAGCCCACGGCTTCCAATGGACATTGTTTCATCCTTGTGGCAATTGATTACTTCACCAAGTGGGTAGAAGTACCTCGATGCATCTCATACCAAGAACGTTGTGGCTCGATTCATCAAACATAATCTTATCCGGCTTGATGGCACCCCGAAAGGATTATCACAGATAACGGCTCCAATCTCAACAATAAGATGATCACCGAGCTCGCACGCAGCTCAAGATCAAGCATCACAATTCTTCCATATCGGCCTAAGATGAATGGCTGGAAGCCGCCAACAAAACATTAAGAAGATTATAGTAAAATGATGTTGACTTACAAAGATTGGCATGAGATGTTACCATTTGCTTTTCATGGTTATCGTGACTATAGCACTAACATCCACGTGGGCAACCCCTTCTCTCTCAGATACGGTATGGAAGCCGCCTTACCCATCGAGGTTCGACACCTCAACCGTAGTCCTCCGTGAGGCGTAGTTAGGTGAAGACGATTGTCTCGACATCGGCCACTGCATCAACTTGATCGATGAGAAACGACTGCCCATCCGCCATGGATGATTTATCGGGCGAATGATCGTAGCATTTAACAAGAAGGTCAAGCACCGAGTCTACCAAGTTGGTGACCTAGTAGTCAAGCGCATCATTCTTCCACAAGGTGATCCTGGGGCAAATGGACTTATTTATGAGGGACCATTTGTAGTCAAGACAAGATTTTCCTCATGGAGCTATGATACTTAGCACCATGGATGGTGAAGACTTCCCACCCCGTGAACGCAGACATAGTCAAAAATACTACGATAAAGAGACCCGCTAGGTCGATTTAACCTAGGCAAAAAATAAGAGATCTGGCGAACCAAAAGGTTCGCAAAAATAAAGGATATATACAAAACATGTACACCCTACCGTGATACTTGAACTCGACTTTGTTGGATTTTTGTATCCAAATGTGCGGATAGCAAGAGTCGCCACCGACTTTTATTTTTATCCAATTAAGGGAAGGTAAAAGTAACGTAAAAAGACCTTCGTTAGATTCTCGAGTTCGGGAGAATATGAAAAGGGAAGGTATTAGCACCCCTTTCCATCCGTAGTTATCTACGGCTCTTAGTTGCTCTAGATCACTTTTTAAATTGCTTTCTGTGTGTTTGACAAAAATGTTTTGAAAGGCATTTCGCTTTGACTTTGTAATGACTCATGTAGGAGTGTATACAAAGTGTTCGGAAATGTTTTGTTTTGAAAAGAGTATTTGAACTTTGAAAAGTGTGTGGTGAAAAGCATTTGATTTAGAGCAAGCAACTAAGAGACTTATTTACCCACCTTTAATTGGTCATTTTGTTGTACTTACATTCCTTTAGAATAGCGCTAGCCATACCATTAGTAAGAGGTAGCTCCATCTGCTGGATGTAAGCGGGACATTCAAGGGACATCGGATGGTCATCGGCAAATTGTAGGAAGTATCCTAGCACATTCAAGGACTATCATCATTTTCGAGGCGACAATCGAGGGTCAAGATCATGTATTCGGAGGCGACATCGTGGGTCTTATGATCTTTGTATCAAGGGACTATGATGATTTATTTGAAGGCAACGGTGCTAGAATACCTCACGCTCGAGGGACATGACCATTTTGAATCGAAAGGCATCGAGAGAATTACCCTAAGGGTGCGTGTGAAAGAAGTGTGTCAAATTCGATATTTTATCTTGAAGATTAGTGTGAGCTACGTCCAATTATTATCTTGCCATACACGCCTAATTACTAGCAATTGATAAGGGTGCGGAAAGTAAATGCGGAATGTAAAGTGCGGAAAGGTAAATGTCCCACGCTATTACATGGCTTTGGGGCGTATACATAATTTAAACTTATGGAAAATAAAACCCTAGATTAAACTATTACAACCCATGAGCAATTACATTATTGGAAAAATAGAATGATAAAAAGAAACGTCCGAATCGGAGCAACTCGGAAAGAAGAAATCGGAAAATACGAGATGAATTGAATAAGAGGAAAAGTTAGAAAATGCAAGTTTTAATATGAGAAAATTAATGCATGGAAATAAGATAAATAAATTAAAATAATTTTTGGGATTTTTAGAAAAGATTTAATTAAAATGCAATTAATAATGATTTAAATGCAAAATAAAAATAAAATAAATATGCATGCAAAATTATATTTTTAATTTATTAAATTAAATAAAGGTTTTGTGAAAATAATGCAAAAAGAAAATGTTTTGGTAATTTTTAATGCAACAAAAATCATGAAAACAATTAAAATAGCATGAAAAATATTAAGAATAATTGGAAAATAGAAAATATGAAAATATGCAAGTTTTGAAAAGAAAAGGGATTGTTCAACCAGAATCGAATCGAGACATCCCTTCAAACCTTAAAACCAAAGATGTCGACCACTACGCCATGATGCACTTGGTGTTTGAAAAGCGGAAACAAATCAATATAAGTGATGACGCGTCAGGATATTTTGAAAATCAAACACAACGCTGGCCCCAGCTTGATTTTGAATGGACGACTAGAGCAAGCTAAATCGCCACGCCGAGCTACACGGCTTTCAAATATCGGTCAACGACGGAGCCCTAGCTCCTATTGCCTTCTCCGATCAAGCAAAATCCAAAACCCGCAAAACACGAAGATAAATGGCAAAGGAATACCCTACCCCTAAATCGACCCTCATGATTCCAATGGTGGCCTCGCCTTAAAAGTGCCTCAGATAGGCCGGTTCGATAGATACTCAAAAAGCCCTAGCTATGGCAAATCGTGATTCCCACGTGATAAGCTTTGAAACGATGGCCCGATCCATCATATGCAACCTCATGAACACAACCAAATCGTTAAAATCAATTGAAAGCAACAGATAATAAAAATGCAAAAATCAGAAAGTTTTGAATATGTATGTATGTATATGCATCGATNTCAGCTTGCTTTGATCAATGATAAGAGTGTATACTTACTCAAACCTACCTCCTGAAGACAATGAGATGGTTTTTGATGGCTGAAAGTGGCTGTTGTATGGAATTCGATTTTCAAAAGTTTTGAGAAAAATTTTGCAAGAATAAGGGTTTGGCTTGAGCTAGGGTTTCGTCCTTTGTACTGGCTGTGTTGCTTGGTATTTATAGGAGTTTTTGGAAGGGAAAAAAGGAATGGAAAAGATTTGATTTGGAGCATTCAATATTTTTTCAAATAAAATCAATTTTCTTGAAAAAATTTGATTTCTTCTTCAATGCAAGATCAAACACGAATTTGGCAAGTATTTTGGGCTATCTTGGACTTCAAGGAACATATAAAATCAGCCCTTTTTGGAAAAAAAAATGATTTTCATATTTTATATGATTTAATTTTGAATTAAATGTTCTAAAATTCAAAATAAAATCAATAAAATAGAAAATTGCCATGGCCAAGCATTTATGGGTCAAGAATATTGTCATGAACAAGTTTGGATCAAAAGATTATAAGCCCATTTGGAAAATTTTGCATTTTGACCAAAATGTCCTTTGTGCAATCATTCAAAATCGCCCAACTTCCGAATGGTGTATCTTGCTCAATTTTCCACATTTTTGAGTGTTCTTGGACTTTTTGGAAAGCTCTAAGAGTCCTCTAACCAATGTCTTTGGTCTCATCTCAATTGGAGTTACCATGCTCAAAATATCTTCAAAACAAAAAGTTGACTTTTGTTGACTTTGAAAATGACTCAGAATGTTTTGAGCTATACCTCTCAAATGAAGCATTTTTGGACATTCTTGTGAGACATGAAGTTGTAGAGAATTGAATTTCCTTCAAAACAAGAGGTGGTGGAAAATTGAGAAAGTATGAGAAAGTTATGATCACCAAAGTTCGCTTGACTTTTCATCTAGAAACCCTAATTTAGAAAGTTTGACTTTGGGCAAATCTTGAGTTTTCTTGATGAATCATGATCAACCCTTGATCAAATGATGAATGTAACTTCAAAATGAGGATGTTGACCAAAATCGAAGTTTTGACGTATGATGACCACATTGACTTTTTGTCCATCATAACCCGATTTTCAACCATCCGAGCAATCATTCTGAGGAAACTTGACTCAGGAAGCTTGAAACTTGACATGGAGAATCTTTGAAGCATATGAGGAGGCATGAAGACCATTGAGATGTTGGAAGCCCATCTTGGCTTGAGAGATACCAAACCCTAGTTTGGGTTTGATTGTCTAGAGAGAGTTTGTCCGATCAACTCTCGAGGAGTCCTTGGGCATAGATGTATGAAATCTTGAGAAGATGGAGGGCAAATTTGGGGTATGACAGCTGCCCTGCTCAATCTTCTTGTACCGAAGGTTAGATTGACATGCTTGTCTTTCGTGACCGGAGGTAGAAGATGATTGAACACCGAGTACACCGAAAATTTGCACTCGCTGGTGGATGATGCGGAACGGGCCAGATGCCGCTTAGAGAAATGGAGATTCACTGGGAACGAGTCGACGCTAGACTCGAGGTTGTCGAGGAGAACCGACGGAGATGGGCTTAAGATGCCATCCGGAAAGGTCACTGCTGGGAATGAGCCGACGCTAGGCTCAGATGTTCCCGAATGAGAGGAGACGGGCTTAAGATGCCATCCAAGGAGTCGATTAGAATTCGTGTTCACTTTGAATGAGGTTATTGGTTTGTATTGATTTTTAACCATATATGCAGATTCGAAAGTGAAGAGATGTTGACAAGTAGTCGGAGATGGGCTGAGATGCCATCCAAGGCAACCGAGTCGTACGCCGCACTGTAGTCAGCTGATAATAGGAGGAGGTCGAATAAATCTTCGTGTCGATTACTCCGAGAGAGATTGTAGTTGCCAGATGTGGATAGCTTCCGTCTGCATCGGTGTTGATCCATTGCTCTTATCTGAGGATAAACTGAGGTGGTTTTTCGGACGCTTCTCCGGTTCGGGCTTAATCCTCGACCCGCTCGTCGGAGGCGGTCTTTCGATAGTTTTCCGCCGGCTCGGGCTTAATCCCGACCCGCTGTCGAGGCGGTCTTTCGATAGTTTTCCCGCCCGGGCTTAATCGACCGTGTCGGAGGCGGTCTTCGATAGTTTTCCCCTCGGCTCGGGCTTAACTCGACCTGCTCGGCCGAATGATCACACTGCTTTGGAGAAAACAAGAAAAACTTTGATAGAATATTTGTTAGTCTTATGCAAAGTATGATACGATGTTGTATGGAATGACATATGCATGAATTATGACTTTATGAGTAATGTATGAATGATAAATGTTGTGATATTTCAAAACATATCCATCTTGAAGAAGATGCGGATGTTCTGCTTGAAGATTTCGACTCCGCTGGGAATCGAGTAGGTGAGAACCGCTTTGAAGGAGAAGAAAGATATCTGATTCCTCCGATGCACTATCTCGACCAAGTCTGGGCCTAGATATGTGGAGGAAGGTAGAGACTTGAGAGGCTCGCTTTCCGGAGATCTCATATAGACCCCGCCGAGGAGAGTCCGGGAGGCGATCCGCTGAGGACATTTAGGAGGTGCTCTATTGGGATTTCGAGTGTAGATCTCACCGAGAGCATTTGATGGTTGCCGAGACTGGCTAGAAGAGTCCGGAGTCCGCTGTAATCTCCGGCCGGGGAATAAAGGTGTATGTTCCTCCGATGCACTATCCGACCAAGTCTTGGTCCGATACCGCCGGGAGAAGGGGAGGATTGAGAAATATCCACTGGGATGAAATGTTACCGCTGAGACCGATGTAACGCGTTTCTGAGTGGAATCACCTTTGGACTAACATATACTCCGTTGGGGAAGTGTGTGAGTGACACCTTTATGCTCTATGGGGAACTATTTGTTGACGTCATCCCGATTCCTAACTCCGTAAGTACTTTGTATGTTCACTTTTCGTATGTTCGTGATTAGATTCTTATTGTCAAATGCGATAGTCATTCAAAGCAAACGTTGGACTTATTGCAAATAACAACAAATTGTAAAGAGAAAGAAGTCATATTTTTTTGAAAGGTGGCGATGGCCAAGTAGTTGTACACAAGAAAGGTAAAAGCTATGGAAACAATCTCGTTAAGTCCCAACTATGCTAGTACTCATATATTTCAACTATCTCATCTCCTTGCCGCTCAGAAAGTGAGTAGACCGATCTTCGCCATTTGAATCTTGAATGCCGATAGTAGTCTGGAAGGTATGATCCGAAGAGACATAGTCGTACGCTTAAATCCCTAACTTTTCCTAGACCGCCTTTCGGTTTTCACCACCGATACCTTTTTGCCCAAGCCGCCTTTTCGTGTTTTCGACTCGGTGTACATGTTTTGTATATATCCTTAATTTTTGCCCGAACCCTTTGGTTCGCCAGATGCCCTTATTTTTGCCTAGGTTCGCCGACCCAGCGGGTCTATTTCATGCGTAGTATTTTTGACTATGTCCGCTCACGTGGTGGGAAGTCTTCACCATCCATGGTGCTAAGTATCATAGCCCGCCGAAAATACTGCCTTGACTACAAACGGTCCCTCATAAGTGGGAGTCCATTTGCCCGGATCACCTTGTGGAAGAATGATGCGCTGACTACTAGATCACCGACTTGGTAGACTCGTGCTTGACCTTCTTGTTAAATGCTCGATCATTCGCTTTCGATAACTGTCCGTGGCGTATGGACGAGTCGCTTCTCATCGATCAAATCCGTCAAGGCGAAGTCTCGACCCAATCGCCTTCGCCTAACTCGCCTCCCGGAGGACTCGTCGAGGGTATCTCGAACCTCGATGGTAAGACGGCTTCCATACCAGATACAAGAGAGAAGGGGTTGCCCCGCTGAGGTTCGTACAGAGCGATAACCATGAAGAGCAAATGGTAACATCTCATGCCAATCCTTGTAAGTCATACCATCTTCTCAGATAATCTTCTTAATGTTCTTGTTGGCGGCTTCCATCGCGCCATTCATCTTAGGCCGTAAGGAGAAGAATTGTGATGCTTGATCTTGAATCATGCAGTTCGTGATCATCTTGTTGTTGAGATTGGAGCCGTTATCTCGTGATAATCCTTTCGGAGTGCCATACCGATGATAAGATTATGTTTGATGAATCGAGCCACAACATTCTTGGTAACAGATGCATACGAGGTCGCTTCTACCCACTTGGTAAAGTAATCTATTGCCACAAGGATGAAACGATGTCCATTGGAGGTCAGGGCTTGATTTCTCCGATCATGTCAATGCCCCACATTGCAAAAGGCCAAGGAGAAGTTAAAACATTCAGAGGTACCGAGGTAATGTACTTTATCGATAACCGCATTTGTGACAAGATCGAGCATAGTGGTGACAATCACCCATGGTAGACCAATAGTAACCTGCTCAAAATCTTCTTAGCCATAGTGTGTCCACCGGAGTGGGTACCAAATTCTCCTTCGTAACTCTTCCATGATACGCATTCTCGTCTACACAATGAGTAAGCACAAGTCGTGGTTGGCTTGTATAAGATGTCGCTGTCGAGGAAGAATTTAGAAGCAAATCTCCTCATGAACTTTATCATTAATGATGCCCTCGCTGGATATTCCCGAGTCTCAAGATACCTCTTCACGCCATAGTACCAAGGTTTCTCCAGATCAAGCTCATAACAATACCGTTCACAAACCTCTCAATGATGATCCGGGAGCCTCGTTGTCCCATCCGACCTTGAACATAGACGACATAGTAGCCAATGCGCTCGCCAACCGATTCTCTTCTCGGAATATGATCAAAAGTAATCTCTTCAAGTAGGGATCAAACTCAACATGCTCGATATGGAATGAGATTCGATGCTTCGATCCCACTCACCCTTAATCGACCGATCACCAAAGTCGAGTCTCCATACACTTGCAAGAACTTGATTCTTAGGTCAATAGCAGTTTTGATACCCATAATGCACGCTCAGATTCGCCATGTTGTTCGTGCAACCAAACATAATCAATGTGAAAGGCGATGTCCCGTAGGGATGTAATGATGGCGCCAATGCCATTGCTGCTTGAGGCTCCATCAAAGACCATGGTCCATCGGGATCCTTGTTCGTGTCCTTCGTCTGGCCTCGGTTCTTCGCAATCAGAATTAGTAAAACATCTTCGCTTGGAAATTCAAACGCATAGATCGATAGTCATCTACGGCTTGATGAGCCAAATGATCGGCTACTACACTTCCTTTGATCGCTTTCGAGAAGTGTACCGATGTCGATTCGGTCAAGATCATTTGCCATCTTGCTATTCTTCCGAGAGAGTGGTTTCTCAAGATGTATTTTATCGGATCCATCTTAGAAATCAACAAGGTAGTGTGAGTCAACATATACTGCCTTAGTCAAAGCAGCCCAAGCCAAAGCTGCAAGTTTTCTCGAGTGTGAGTATCTTGTTTCACAATGGTAAACTTTTGCTAAGGTAGTATATTGCATGCTCTTTTCGACTGCACTCGCCATGTTGGCCCAACACACACCCCATTGAGTTCTCTAACACCGCAAGTACATGATAAGAGGTCTTCCTTCGCGGCATCGTGGATGGGAGGATTCGAGGTACCCTTGATTTTGTCAAAAGCGATCCGCAATCGCCATTCCATTCTACCACTTGATCTTTCTTTAATAACTTGAAGATTGGCTCAGTAGCAGCTAGTGTGCAATGAATCGCAATGTAGTTTAATCGCCCAAGAAACCTCGACTTCTTTCGTAAGCATCGCATCTCTTGAATAGCTTTAACCTTGGCGGGTCAACCTCAATACCTTTACCATCGACAACAAACCCTAGGAGTTTTCCTGATCCGACTCCAAAGGTGCACTTGTTAGGATTAAGTCTCACTGCACTTCTTCAACCTATCAAACAGCCGCAAATGATCAAGATGTTCTTCTTCACCGCGGATCGAGCTATCATGTCGCCACGAGACCCTATCTCGTGATGAATCATGTCATGAAATAATGTAACCATAGCACCGATAAGTGGCGCCCGCTTCATCCGAACGGCATAACCTTGTAGCAAAAAGTGCCCCACTGTAACAAAAGTAGTCTTCCATGTCTTCGAGCCATCTTAATGATTGAACCGGAGAAACCATCCATGAAGGAGAAAACCTTGCCGAGCGGTATTGTCAACCGTAACATCAATATGAGGAAGTGGGAAATCGCTTCTGACTCGCTTTGTTCAGATCTCTCGTAATCCACACACATTCTTACCTTACCATCCTTCTTAGGCACGGTACCACATTTGCAACCCATCGATAAGAGGTGATGTAAGAAACCAGCTTGAACCGCTTCATAACTTCGGCTTTGATTTTCTCTCGACATCTCGTGACGATGCGATTTAACCTTCGTTTCACCGAGGAAACCTTCTTTGTGGCAATCGTGTACCACAATATCAATGTCTAAACTGCATGTCTTCGTATGACCAAGCAAAACCTCAATATAGTCTCGTAGCATCCGAACCAACCTTTCTTTAACAATCTCTCAAGACCCGCCTCCTATCTTGATCTCTTCTTGTCTTCGCCAAGACTCCAAATTCACAACCTCAACTTGTTCTTCGTGGTGGTCAGATAACTCGCTCTTCTTGTCTGAGAGCCCGCAAGTTCTCCGGCACTTCACAATCTTCCTCACTTTCGCCTTCGGCTTGGTAGATCGGATTATCAAGTCATATTTAGCACTAGCATAGTCATATTAACTAGATTCGAGTGATTCTCGCAGTTGTATCACGGGTGTGTGTAAGAACACATAGCTTTTTGAAGGGGTGATAAAGTAAAGAAAGAAAACAAACAATTGAATGCAAAAGTCCAACGAATTTATTGAATGAAAATACGCAAACGACAGATAATAACCTCGCAACGAGCCATGATGCCCCGCAAGGCACTAGGCTTTCAAAGTTTATTGTTCAAAACATAAAGAAATACGAAAAGCAAAACAAAACAAAAGCAATTACTCCCGGCTAAAGGAGATTGGTATGACGCCTTCGCCTTCCAATTGCCGAGCCTATGATCCGAGTCGAAGATCCACTTGTCGATGTCAAGCCGCTGTCGCCGCCTTCTATAGCATGGATTCCACTGCCGATGCGGAAAGGAAGTGGCCGCACGCTCAAGCGTATCATCTTCGACCTTGATGGTGAAGCCTAAACCACCTTGTCAAATTTGAAAGGAAGATCGTGAGCAGTCCCCAAATAGAACTACCTTCTTCAAAAGAGCTTGAGCATCTTTCAATGAGGCCATCCTAGGCGGAACTTTAGCAACTTCAGAGGACGGAGAGTCACTGTGCATGACTAGGTATTGTTTCAAAAGCTTGACAGGAGTCTCAAGAATTCACCTCCATCTCGAGATAGCGGAATGACCGAGATGACCGACCATATACTCTTCTTCACCACATACCGTGACAACCTTCCCTTTCACCGGTATTTCAGCCTCGAAGGTAGAGGTACAGCTACCGCCCCATGTATCCAAGGGCCCAAGTAGGCAAGAGTAAGTCGGATGGATGTCCATGACAAAGAAAGTGGAATCAAAAGTCCGGGAACCGACTTTAATAGGCAGAGTGAGCTCCAAGCACGGCGCTTAGAACCATCAAAAGCTCTCACAATAATGTCACCGGTCTCGTAACCAACCCTTCGACATCAAGTCGATCAAAAGCGCTTCGTAAGATATTCGAGCGTAACCGTGTCAACCAAAACATGAGATGTGGTAACGCCTTGCATTCAACGGAGATGTGCAAGGCTTTGTTATGTTTCTTCCGACAAGAGTCAAATCAAGATCGAAGCTTAGCCGTTGTTGCAGCCACTAGCAATACAAACTTCAAATTGATCAAGTAGTGTGTCTCGGCATACGAGCATTCTTCAAACTTCACCAAGGCATTAGCATGAGCCTCGAGCATAAGAGCAGAGCAAGCATGGAGATCTTGGACGGAGTCGTCCTAACTGCTCCACAACATTATAATCACTCTTCTTGATGATCTTCGTAATTTCCTCCATTGTTCGAGGTGTCTTCAAGAACTTCCTTTGGTACTTCCGTCGAAAGGTGATGAGTCACCGGTTCTTTCCTCTAGCCGATATTGATTGAGTAGTTGGAATGCGAGCCGGAGTCGCAGCTGTCTTTTGGAGGAGAGATCTCCGAGAGAATACCTTCCGGTTCGGGTCACCATCGATCCTGATGTTGTCGATGTTGGGAATAGAAACTTCAGAGAAGATCTTCAATGGTCGAGGATCTTGCTTGACGCCATGATAGTAAACATCACCCATAATTCCAAGGGATAGCCTTGTCGAGGAATATGGAACAAGTCTTGGAGAAGTGATAATGAGAGGTGCCACCCTAGGCACAGGATCGCAGAGGAAACCTTATGTTAACATCAAGATAGTCTTCGTGGAAATCTTCACCCCATCCGGTCGCTTTAACATCTTCAATAGGAATCTTGTAGCTTGTGAACAAAGTACTTCACCATGTAATCATACTTTCCACTTGGTTGCCCCAAGGTATCCCACACGATGGTACAGCTGCTCGCATTGTCAATCTTCAACTTAGACATTTCTTCACAGCTCGCACAGTGACTTCGTAAATAGTATCTCACGGTTATCCATCATGCATCGAACACGCCTTCTCAACCAAGCACAACCATCAGCGCGGACGGGCACCAACGACAATTCTCGGGCATCCCGGATTGACACCGCTTGCAACAAATTCTTCTTAATAACATCGAGGGATGGTCAAGTCATCTATGTTGAAAACATAAGTGTCGCCACCAACAAAGATTGGAACTCTTGTCATGGTTAGGCATAGGAGCGTTGATCACATCTCGAGTCTCAACAGAGGGTCAAACTCAACTGCTTAGCTTCAATCATATCTTGAATCTTGTTCTTCGAGCCCAACAATTGTCGTTGTCGTGCCGGCTATTGGAATGGTAAGCACACTTAGCATTAGGATTGTACTGAGAGGAAGTTGACATTCCGAGGAGGATCCTCAAGGTAATCAATTCGCTTTCAACATGTGTTGCAAGGCTCATGACAAAGGCATGTTGATTTTCAGAACTCGCCTCGCTGCTCGTTACGCTGTCTCGCCGAGGTTGTGCCGATGTAGGATCGAGATCACAACCGCCCACGATTGAGCACGGCCGGTCTTGGCTCGGCTTTTCTCGACCATACACAAGATTAGCTTTTCTTAGCACCAAAAGATCTCTTCAAAGATTGAAGATGTCTCTACATGAATCTTCCCACTTGATACCAGCTTCAATACGCCGTCACAATATTAGCTCGGTGAACGGATGAAGAATTTCCAATCGATGATGAAGAACGGGCCTGTCATTGTCCCATAAACATATCAACCAACTCCCTATGGACAAGGGTGGTCGAACTCGCCTCGCTAGATCTCTCCACTTCGAGCATACTCCTTGAACTTCTCGTCACGACCCATAGACATGCTTTGTAGTTGCATGCGAGTGGGTGTCAATTCAAGATTGTACTATATCGCTCAGAAAGCATCACCAAATCACCCAAGTACGGATACGGTCATTCTCTAGTCGATAGTACCATTCCAACCTGGTTCCGACAAACTCTCTTGAAAATAGTGCATCCACAACTTTCTCACATCGGGGGTTGATCTTCCGACATAGGACTTCAAATGCAGCTAGGGCAAGACATCCCATCATACTTGGCAAAAGTAGGAACTTTGAACTTGGGAGGAATCACAACACCAGAACAAGACTCGATCATCAAAGTTCAGCCCTGACATTTTCAAGTTTTCCACAAGATTCGACGATCTTCAAGTTCTTGTACTTGTCATCTTCCTCGTAGTATCGCCATAATCGTAATGATCCTCTCCTCCTTTCTTTGGTTCACACCGCTCACCTTCATCACCCTTGGTACTCCCTCGGCATGGACACTTCCTTCAGAGCTCAATACGGCCGACCACTTTAGGACCTCCTTGAAACGCTCACCCATGTTGAGGAGACCAACAACCTTCTTCTTCTTGTTGATGAGCTTCTTCAGATCATCTTGGCCTTGACCAAGTTGGTGAACATCCAATAAACCGAGCATTCCGAGCTTGAAGATCTTTGAGACTGCTCAAGAGCCATTTTCGCTAAAATAAATAGCGAGCAAATGAGAAAACCAATCTCCAATGTACCGTGATGCAATGTTATGCTATGCTATGTGATGTTTATGCTAATGCAATGCAATGTTTTCAAGGACCTAAGAGATTTAAATTTGTTAAACAAGCAATGAACAAACATTTATTAGTACTCTCATTATTCTTTCTTTTTAAGTACAAGAGATAGTTCAAAGCAAATAAAAGAAAACATAAACATCCTAAAGCTCTAAGTCTCCCATGGCGCTTCCTCTTGGTGCCGATGTAAGCTGATGTTTCGCCTCCTCGTGAAGTAGCTTGGTCAACTCTAGAACTTTCTTCTCACTCATAGCATCGAGCTTCAAAGGTATCCTCTCTTCCTTGTCGAATCCGTGATCTCTTCAAGTCTTCAAAATCGTGAGAGGCATGTCGATGGAGAATAAAGATAGGTACGCCACCTATAGCAACAGTTCCATAATTACGTAAAACAGCGTGAATGGCATCATGAGGTTTTGAGCTCGAGCTCGCACCCATCTGAGGTAAGGTTCCCAAGGAATGGAGTTCGGTGCCCCAAAGTCTTGGTATCAGTCTTCTTTACCATGCCCCAAGCATGTATGAACCTTCGCTTGAATTATGGAGATCGTGATTGTAGTCGAACACAACATCTTGGAGAAGCATATCATGTGGACCATCTCTTCGAGCAAAACCAAACTGACGTAGAGCTAAGGAAGGGTTGTAAGTAATACCTCCCCTTATACCAAGTAGTGGTACATTAGGGAATTCTCCACAACGCTCGATGAAGGTGAAGTCCTTTTGAGAGAAAAGATTCCAACGGATATCGAATGAGAGAGTGACATCAATCTTTGAGACCATCTCAACCTTTGTTCTGCTCTTCAAAACCGATGGAGGAAGATGCGAAATAAACCACCTTGAAAGTAACGGACAACACATGAGAGTTCCTTGTCGCTAGTAGTACGAGTGTGGAGAGAATGTAGGATGTCTCCAAGTAAAGTAGGCACCGGATTGCGGGTAAGGAACAACTTGATGGCATTGACATCTATGAATTGATCCGAATTAGGGAATAGAACCAAACCATAAATTAGCAAGGCCACAATGTTTTCAAATGCATGGAAACTCATAACTTTGAGGAATTCTCGCTTTCTTAATTAAGAACTTGAAAGTAAACCCTTAACTCCACTTCTAGTTTCCCAATTGGCTTCAATGTCCGAGCGCTTAAGATGTAAGGCGGATGCAATGTCTTCGAACTTAGGAACCTTTTCCAAACCGTGAATGGCATTTGGTCGAGAATAGGTACCCCAAGTAGCTTAGAGAACTCTTCCAAGGTAGGAACCAACCGATAACTGAAATGTAAAGCAATGGTGTTTGGATCAAAGAACTCGAATAGGACATGCATCATATCTTCTTCAAAACCGAGATAACCAAATCAAGTAGATAACCATGTCTTTGATGAACCGAGCATGGTCGGAATTTCAAACCAATTCTTTGAGTTGAGAAGGATACCCATGAAGTTGATTCGATAGTCTTTCTAGAAGCCATAATCCCTACAAAATGTAGCAAAGATAAATCCCTAGGTCCTTGAAATAGTTAGAAATGATATGCAATGCGAATGATGTCATGATCTCATGTTTAGCATACACAAACAATTCACACAATGAGCCTAGGGTTAAGGCTTGCATGAGGTATAGGTGATTACCCCACCAAAAGTTTGAGTTGGTTCATCCCGCCCTATAATAGTAACCGGTTCTAGGAATCTCATATCATAGATCTTCTCGAGGCGCTTATTTCAATACGACGGCCAAATGGTCGATCGAAATGTCCCAAAAGTCTAATCTCAATGAGCGAGCATCGAGTATCAACCAACCTTTCTATTCAAAGCCGCCATCTCACTACCTTCTAATGGCCAAGATGGGTCAATTAAGGTTCTAAAAGTTTAGTTAGCGCTGATGACACCACGCAGAAGCCAAATACTTTCTTCAACTTGGGAATGAAGAGTATCGGGCAACCAAAGTGTCACGCTAACGTAGCCATCATGTTGACCGTAGTTATACGCTAACGGTCGCAATGATCTAATGCTACTTACCTAAAAGGAAACCCGGATCCGGTGTAGGATCCCCAACAATATAATACCCAAGCAACCCTTAAAGATAAAGCAAGCAATTCAAACAAAAGCGTAAAAGTTATCTTGAAATCCTTAAGGCAATTCTCTTTAGGTGTTTCTCACAGAGTCGCCACTGGATACTTGAACTCGACTTTGTTGGATTTTTGTATCCAAATGTGCGGATAGCAAGAGTCGCCACCGACTTTTATTTTTATCCAATTAAGGGAAGGTAAAAGTAATGTAAAAAGACCTTCGTTAGATTCTCGAGTTCGGGAGAATGGTTATGAAAAGGGAAGGTATTAGCACCCTTTCCATCCGTAGTTATCTACGGCTCTTAGTTGCTCTAGATCACTTTTTAAATTGCTTTCGTGTTTGACAAAATGTTTTGAAAGGCATTTCGCTTTGACTTTGTAATGACTCATGTAGGAGTGTATACAAAGTGTTCTAAATGTTTTTGTTTTGAAAAGAGTATTTGAACTTTGAAAAAGTGTGTGTGTGAAAAGCATTTGATTTAGAGCAAGCAACTAAGAGACTTATTTACCCACTCGTAATTGGTCATTTTGTTGTACTTTACATTCCTTTAGAATAGCGCTAGCCATACCATTAGTTAGTAGGTAGCTCCATTCTGGATGTAAGCGGACATTCGGGGGACATCGGATGGTCATCGAAGGCAACTTGAGGAAGTATCCTAGCACATTCAAGGACTATCATCATTTTCGAGGCGACAATCGAGGGTCAAGATCATGTATTCGGAGGCTACATCGTGGGTCTTATGATCTTTGTATCAAGGGACTATGATGATTTATTTGAAGGCAACGTGCTAGAATACCTCTACGCTCGAGGGACATGACCATTTTGAATCGAAGGCATCGAGAGAAATTACCCTAAGGGTGCGTGTGTGAAAGAAGTGTCAAATTCAGATATTTTATCTTGAAGATTAGTGTGAGCTATGTCCAATTATTATCTTGCCATACACGCCTAATTACTAGCAATTGATAAGGGTGCGAAAGTAAAATGCGAATGTAAAGTGCGGAAAGGTAAATGTCCCACGCTATTACATGGCTTTGGGGCGTATACATAATTTAAACTTATGGAAAATAAAACCCTAGATTAAACTATTACAACCCATGAGCAATTACATTATTGGAAAAATAGAATGATAAAAGAAAACGTCCGAATCGGAGCAACCTGTGAAAGAATGAGAAATCGGAAAATACGAGATGAATTGAATAAGAGGAAAAGTTAGAAAAAATGCAAGTTTTAATATGAGAAAATTAATGCATGCTGGAAATAAGATAAATAAATTAAAATAATTTTTTGGGATTTTTTAGAAAAGATTTAATAATTAAAATGCAATTAATAATGATTTAAATGCAAAAATAAAAATAAAATAAATATGCATGCAAAAATTATATTTTTTAATTTATTAAATTAAATAAAGGTTTTTGTGAAAATAATGCAAAAAGAAAAAATGTTTTTGGTAATTTTTTAATGCAGAACAAAAATCATGAAAACAATTAAAATAGCATGAAAAATATTAAGAATAATTGGAAAATAGAAAAATATGAAAAATATGCAAGTTTTGAAAAAGAAAAAGGGATTGTCTGAACCAGGAATCGAACTGGAGACATCCCCTTCAAACCTTAAAACCAAAGATGTCACTACGCCATGATGCACTTGGTGTTTGAAAAGTCGGAAACAAATCAATATAAGTGATGACGCGCTGTGATATTTTGAAAATCAAACACACAAGGCCCCAGCTTGATTTTGAATGGACGAATTAGAGCAAGCTAAACTGCCACGCGAGCTACGCCGGTTTCAACATCGGTCAACGACGCCGGAGCCCTAGCTCCGGTCGTCTTCTCCGATCAAGCAAAATCCAAAACCTGCAAAACACGAAGATAAATGGCAAAGGAATACCCTACCCCTAAATCGACTCAGATTCCAATGGTGGCCCCGCTTTCCCGGTTCGATAGATACAGCTCAAAAAGCCCTAGCTATGGCAAATCGTGATTCACGTGATAAGCTTTGAAACGATGGCCAGATCCATCATATGCAACCTCATGAACACAACCAAATCGTTAAAATCAATTGCAAGCAAGATAATAAAATGCAAAAATCGAAAGTTTTGAATATGTATGTATGTATATGCATCGATTCAAATTTTGCTTTGATCAATGATAAGAGTGTATACTTACTCAAACCTACCTCCAAGACAATGAGATGGTTTTGATGATTGAAAGTGGTTGTATGGAATTCGATTTTCAAAAGTTTTGAGAAAATTTTGCAAGAATAAGGGTTTGGCTTGAGCTAGGTTTCGCCCTTTGTACCGGCCGTGTTGCTTGGTATTTATAGG
Organism: Vicia sativa; assembly: GCA_021764765.1. Classification (NCBI taxonomy): domain Eukaryota; kingdom Viridiplantae; phylum Streptophyta; class Magnoliopsida; order Fabales; family Fabaceae; genus Vicia; species Vicia sativa. The sequence goes on from CM038793.1 coordinate 203,668,023, forward strand.
AGTTTTTGAAGGAAAAAGGAATGGAAAAGATTTGATTTGAGCATTCAATATTTTTTCAAATAAAATCAATTTTCTTGAAAAATTTGATTTCTTCTTCAATGCAAGATCAAACACGAATTTGGCAAGTATTTTGGGCTATCTTGGACTTCAAGGAACATATAAAATCACTTTTGAAAAATGATTTTCATATTTTATATGATTTAATTTTGAATTAAATGTTCTAAAATTCAAAATAAAATCAATAAAATAGAAAATTGCCATGGCCAAGCATTTATGGGTCAAGAATATTGTCATGAACAAGTTTGATCAAAAGATTATAAGCCCATTTGGAAAATTTTGCATTTTGACCAAAATGTCCTTTTGTGCAATCATTCAAAATCGCCCAACTTCTGAATGGTGTATCTTGCTCAATTTTCCACATTTTTGAGTGTTCTTGGACTTTTTGGAAAGCTCTAAGAGTCCTCTAACCAATGTCTTTGGTCTCATCTCAATTGGAGTTACCATGCTCAAAATATCTTCAAAACAAAAGTTGACTTTTGTTGACTTTGAAAATGACCAGTAATGTTGAGCTATACCTCTCAAATGAAGCATTTTTGGACATTCTTGTGAGACATGAAGTTGTAGAGAATTGAATTTCCTTCAAAACAAGAGGTGGTGGAAAATTTCGAGAAAGTATGAGAAAGTTATGATCACCAAAGTTCATTGACTTTTCATCTAGAAACCCTAATTTAGAAAGTTCGACTTTTGGGCAAATCTTGAGTTTTCTTGATGAATCATGATCAACCCTTGATCAAATGATGAATGTAACTTCAAAATGAGGATGTTGACCAAAAATCGAAGTTTTGACTGTATGTTGACCACAGCTTGACTTTTGTCCATATAATCCGATTTTCAACCATCCGAGCAATCGTCGAGGAAACTTGACTCAGAAGCTTGAAACTTGACATGGAGAATCTTTGAAGCATATGAGGAGGCATGAAGACCATTGGAGATGTTGGAAGCCCATCTTGGCTTGAGAGATACCAAACCCTAGTTTGGGTTGATTGTCTAGAGAGAGTTTGTCTCGATCAACTCGAGGAGTCCTCGCATAGATGTATGAAATCTTTGAGAAGATGGAGGGCAAATTTTGGGTATGACAAATGCCCCTGCTCAATCTTCTTGTATCGAAGGTTAGATTGACATGCTTGTCTTTCGTGACCGGAGGTAGAAGATGATTGAACACCGAGTACACCGAAAATTTGCACGCGTTGGTGGATGATGCGGAACGGGCCAGATGCCGCTTAGAGAAATTGAGATTTCGGGGAACGAGTCGACGCTAGACTCGAGGTTGTCGAGGAGAACTGACGGAGATGGGCTTAAGATGCCATCCGAAAGGTCATCGTTGGGGAATGAGCCGACGCTAGGCTCGAGATGTTCCCGAATGGAGAGGAGACGGGCTTAAGATGCCATCCGGCGGAGTCGACGTTAGACTTCGTGTTCACTTTGAATGAGGTTATTGGTTTGTATTGATTTTTAACCATATATGCAGATTCGAAAGTGAAGAGATGTTGACAAGTAGTCGAGATGGGCTTAAGATGCCATCCAAGGCAATCGAGTCGCACGCACTGTAGTTGCCGCTGATAATAGGAGGAGGTCGAATAAATCTTCGTGTCGATTACTCGAGAGATTGAGGCTGTGATGTGGATAGCTTCCCGTGCATCGGTGTTGATCCATTGCCGTTATCGGAGGATAACGAGGTGGTTTTTCCGCTTTTCCCGCTTCGGGCTTAACTCGACCTGCCGGAGGCGGTCTTTCGATAGTTTTCCGCCGGCTCGGGCTTAATCCTCGACCTGCTGGAGGCGGTCTTTCGATAGTTTTCCGCCGGCTCGGCTTAACTCGACTCGCCGGAGGCGGTCTTTCGATAGTTTTCCGCCCTGGCTTAACTCGACCTGTCAAGGCTGAATGATCATACTGCTTTTGGAGAAAACAAGAAAACTTTGATAGAATATTTGTTAGTCTTATGCAAAGTATGATGCATGATGTGTATGGAATGACATATGCATGAATTATGACTTTATGAGTAATGTATGAATGATAAATGTTGTGATATTTCAAAACATATCCATCTTGAAGAAGATGCGGATGTTCTGCTTGAAGATTTCGACTCCTGCTTGGGGAATTGAGTAGGTGAGAACCCTGCTTTTGAAGGAGAAGAAAGATATCCTGGATTCCTCCGATGCACTATCTGACCAAGTCTTGGGCCTAGATACTGTGGAGGAAGGTAGAGATTTGAGAGGCTCGTTGTCGGAGATCTCATATATAGACCCTGCTGAGGAGAGTCTGGGAGGCGATCTGTTGAGGACATTTAGGAGGTGCTCTATTGGGGATTTCGAGTGTAGATCTCGCTGGAGAGCATTTGATGGTTGCTGAGAGACTGGGCTAGAAGAGTCTGGAGTCCGTTGTAATCTCTGGCTGGGGAATAAAAGGTGTATGCTTCCTCCGATGCACTATCTGACCAAGTCTTGGGTCCGATACCGCTGGGAGAAGGGGAGGATTGAGAAATATCCACCGGGATGAAATGTTACCGCTGAGACTCGATGTAACGTTGTTCGTTGAGTGGAATCACCGCTGTGGACTAAACATATACTCCGCTGGGGAAGGTGTGTGGAGTGACACCTTTATGCTCTATGGGGAACTATTTGTTGACTTTCGCCATCCCGATTCCTAACTCGTAGTAAGTACTTTTGTATGTTCACTTTTCGTATGTTCGTGATTAGATTCTTATTGTCAAATGCGATAGTCATTCAAAGCAAACGTTGACTTATTGCAAATAACAACACAATGTAAATTGTAAAGAGAAAGAAGTTTTTTTTTTTTGAAAGGTATGATGGCCAAGTAGTTTGTACACAAGAAAGGTAAAAGCTATGCGGAAACAATCTCGTTAAGTCCCAACTATGCTAGTACTCATATATTTCAACTATCTCATCTCCTTGCCGCGGTAGAAAGTGAGATCGATCTTCGCCATTTGAATCTTGAATGCGATAGTAGTCCGGAAGGTATGATCCGAAGAGACATAGTCGACGCTTAAATCCCTAACTTTGCCTAGACCGCTTTTCGCCCATGATACCAAGCCCTTTTCGTGTTTTCGACTGTGTACATGTTTTGTATATATCCTTAATTTTGCCCGAACCCTTTGGTTCGCCAGATGCCCTTATTTTTGCCTAGGTTCGCCGACCTAGCGGGTCTATTTCATGAGTATTTTTGACTATGTCTCGCTCATGTGGTGGGAAGTCTTCACCATCCATGGTGCTAAGTATCATAGCCCGCCGGAAAATACTGCCTTGACTACAAACGGTCCCTCATAAGTGGGAGTCCATTTGCCCCGGATCACCTTGTGGAAGAATGATGCGCTGACTACTAGATCACCGACTTGTAGACTCGGTGCTTGACCTTCTTGTTAAATGCTCGATCATTCGCTTCGATAACTGCGGGCGATGGACGCGAGTCGCTTCTCATCGATCAAGCAACCGGTCAAGGCGAGTCTCGACCCAATCGCCTTCGCCTAACTCGCCTCCGGAGGACTCGTCGAGGGTATCTCAACCTCGATGGGTAAGACGGCCCATACCGTGATACAAGAGAGAAGGGGTTGCCTCGCTGAGGTTCGGTCAGAAAAGCGATAACCATGAAGAGCAAATGGTAACATCTCATGCCAATCTTGTAAGTCACCATCATCTTCAGATAATCTTCTTAATGTTCTTGTTGGCTTCCAACGCGCCATTCATCTTAGGGTAAGGAGATGAATTGTGATGCTTGATCTTGAACTGCGGCAGTTCGGTGATCATCTTGTTGTTGAGATTGGAGCCGTTATCTCGTGATAATCCTTTCGTGAGTGCCATACCGATGATAAGATTATGTTTGATGAATCGAGCCACAACATTCTTGGTAATGTATGCATACGAGGTCGCTTCTACCCACTAGGTAAAGTAATCTATTGCCACAAGGATGAAACGATGTCCATTGAGGTCGTGGGCTTGATTTTCCGATCATGTCAATGCCCCACATTGCAAAAGGCCAAGGAGAAGTTAAAACATTCTGAGGTACGGAGGTACGGTACTTTATCGCATAACCGCATTTGTGACAAGATCGAGCATATGGTGACAATCGCCCATGGTAGACCAATAGTAACCTGTTCTCAAAATCTTCTTAGCTATAGTGTGTCCATCGAGTGGGTACCAAATTCTCCTTCGTAACTCTTCCATGATACGCATTGTTTTCTCGTCTACATAATGAGTAAGCAAGTCGGGTGCGCTTTGTATAAGATGTCGTTCGAGGAAGAATTTAGAAGCTAATCTCTCATGAACTTTATCATTAATGTATGCCCTCATGGATATTCCCGAGTCTCAAGATACCTCTTCACGTCATAGTACCAAGGTTTCTCTTCAGATCAAGCTCATAACAATACACCGGTTCGCCAAACCTCTCAATGATGATCCGGGAGCCTCGTTGTCCCATCCGACCTTGAACATAGACGACATAGTAGCCAATGCGTCCGCCAACCGATTCTCTTCGGAATATGATCAAAAGTAATCTCTTCAAGTAGGGATCAAACTCGTAACATGCCTCGATATGGAATGAGATTCGGATGCTTGATCCCACTCACCCTTAACTGATCGATCACCAAAGTCGAGTCTCCATACACTTGCAAGAACTCGATTCTTAGGTCAATAGCGCTTTGATACCCATAATGCACGCTCAGATTCGCCATGTTGTTCGTGCAACCAAACATAATCAAGGTGAAAGGCGATGTCCCGTAGGGATGTAATGATGGCGCCAATGCCATTGCAAGCGCTTGAGGCTCCATCAAAGACCATGGTCCATCGGGATCCTTGTTCGTGTCCTTCGTCTCGGGCCTCGTTCTTCGTAATCAGAATTAGTAAAACATCTTCGCTTGGAAATTCAAACGCATAGATCGATAGTCATCTACGGCTTGATGAGCCAAATGATCGGCTACTACACTTCCTTTGATCGCTTTCGAGAAGTGTACCGATGTCGATTCGGTCAAGATCATTTGCCATCTTGCTATTCTTCCGAGAGAGTGGTTTCTCAAGATGTATTTTATCGGATCCATCTTAGAAATCAACAAGGTAGTGTGAGTCAACATATACCGCCTTAGTCATGAAATTTCAGTTAAAGCTGCTGTAAGTTTTCTCGAGTGAGTATCTTGTTTCACAATGTAAACTTTTGCTAAGGTAGTATATTGCATGCTCTTTTCGACTGCATGGCCATGTTGGCCCAACACACACCCCATTGAGTTCTCTAACACCGCCAAGTACATGATAAGAGGTCTCCTTCGGCGGCACGTGGATGGGAGGATTCGTAGGTACTCCTTGATTTTGTCAAAAGCGATCCGCAATCGCCATTCCATTCTACCACTTGATCTTTCTTTAATAACTTGAAGATTGGCTCACAAGTAGCGCTTAGTGTGCAATGAATCGCAATGTAGTTTAATCGCCCAAGAAACCTCCGACTTTTTCTCAAGGGCAATCGCATCTCTTGAATAGCTTTAACCTTGGCGGGTCAACCTCAATACCTTTACCATCGACAACAAACCCTAGGAGTTTTCCTGATCCGACTCCAAAGGTGCACTTGTTAGATTAAGTCTCACCTGTACTTCTTCAACCTATCAAACAGTCAAATGATCGAGATGTTCTTCTTCACCGTGATCGAGCTATCATGTCGCCGACGAGACCTCTATCTCGTGATGAATCATGTCATGAAATAATGTAACCATAGCACGCCGATAAGTGGCGCCTGCTCTTCAACCGAACGGCATAACCTTGTAGCAAAAGTGCCCCACCGTAACAAAAGTAGTCTTCCATGTCTTCGGAGCCATCTTTATCTGATTGTAACCGGAGAAACCATCCATGAAGGAGAAAACCTTATGCCGAGCGGTATTGTCAACCGTAACATCAATACGAGGAAGTGGGAAATCGCCTTTCGACTCGCTTTGTTCAGATCTCAATCACACACATTCTTACCTTACCATCCTTCTTAGGCACGGGTACCACATTTGCAACCCATCGATAAGAGGTGACTAAGAAACCATTGAACCGCTTCATAACTTCGCTTTGATTTTCTCTCGACATCTCAGACGATGCGATTTAACCTTCTGCTTCACCGAGGAAACCTTCTTTGTCGGCAATCGTGTACCACAATATCAATGTCTAAACCTGCATGTCTTCGTATGACCAAGCAAAACCTCAATATAGTCTCGAGCATCCGAACCAACCTTTCTTTAACACTGCTCAAGACCCGCCCTATCTTGATCTCTTTCTTGTCTTCACAAGACTCAAATTCACAACCTCAACTTGCTCTTCGTGGTGGTCAGATAACTCGCTTCTTCTTGTCAGAGCAATCGCAAGTTCTCCGGCACTTCACAATCTTCCTCACTTTCGCCTTCGCTTGGTAGATCGGATTATCAAGTCATATTTAGCACTAGCATAGTCAATATTAACGAGATTCGAGTGATTCGCAGTTGTATCACGGGTGTGTGTAAGAACACATAGCTTTTTGAAGGGGTGATAAAGTAAAGAAAGAAAACAAACAATTGAATGCAAAAGTCCAACGAATTTATTGAATGAAAATACGCAAACGATGATAATAACCTCGAACGAGCCATGATGCCCGCAAGGCACTAGGCTTTCAAAGTTTATCGTTCAAAACATAAAGAAATACTAAAAGCAAAACAAAACAAAAGCAATTACCCTGCTAAAGGAGATTGGTATGACGCCTTCGCCTTCCAATTGTCGAGCCTATGATCCGAGTTGGAAGATCCAGCTTGTTGATGTCAAGCCGTTGTCGCCGCCTTCTATAGCATGGATTCCACTGGCCGATGCGAAAGGAAGTTGGCCGCACGTCATGCGATCATCTTCCGACTTTGATGGTGAAGCCTAAACCACCTTGTCAAATTTGAAAGGAAGATCGTGGAGCTGTCCCCAAATAGAACTACCTTCTTCAAAGCACTGAGCATCTTTCAATGAGGCCATCCTAGGCGGAACTTTAGCAACTTCAGAGGACGGAGAGTCAACAGCATGACTCTAGGTATTGTTTCAAAAGCTTGACAGGGAGTCTCGAAGAATTCACCCTCCATCTCGAGATAGCGGAATGATCAGATGACCGACCATATACTCTTCTTCACCACATACCGTGACAACCTTCCTTTCACCGGTATTTCAGCTTGTAAGGTAGAGGTAAATACCGCCCATGTATCCAAGGGCGTCCAAGTAGGCAAGAGTAAGCTGGATGGATGTCCATGACAAAGAAAGTGGAATCAAAAGTCTGGGAACCAACTTTAATAGGCAGAGTGAGCTCTCCAAGTACGGTGCGCTTAGAACCATCAAAAGCTCTCACAATAATGTCACTGGGTCTCAGAACCAACCCTTCGACATCAAGTCGATCAAAAGCCTTCGTAAGATATTCAGAGCAGAACCGGTGTCAACCAAAACATGAGACAGGGTAACGCCCTTGCATTCAACGGAGATGTGCAAGGCTTTGTTATGTTTCTTTCCGACAAGAGTCAAATCAGCATCAGAGAAGCCTAGGCCGTTGTTGGCAGCCAGACTAGCAATACAAACTTCAAATTGATCGAGTAGTGTTCATGCACATGAGCATTCTTCGTAAACTTCACCAAGGCATTAGCATGAGCCTTGAGCATAAGAGCAGAGCAAGCATGGAGATCTTGGACGGAGTCTGCCCTAACTGCTCCACAACATTATAATCACTCTTCTTGATGATCTTCGAATTTCCTCCATTTCGTTCGAGGTGTCTTCAGAACTTCCTTTGGTACTTCCGTCGAGCAGATGAGTCACCGTTCTTTCCTCTAGCCGGGATATTGATTGAGTAGTTGGAATGCGAATGAGTCGCAGCTGTCTTTGGAGGAGAGATCTCGAGAGAATACCCTTCCGGCTCGTCACCCACCGGATCCGTGATGTTGTCGATGTTGGGAATAGAAACTTCAAGCAGAAGATCTTCAATGGTCGAGGATCTTGCTTGACGCCATGATAGTAAACATCACCCATAATTCCAAGGGATAGCCTTGTCGAGGAATATGGAACAAGTCTTGGAGAAGTGATAATGAGAGGTGCCACCCTAGGCATGTGGATCGCAGAGGAAATCCTTATTGTGTTAACATCAAGATAGTCTTCGTGGAAATCTTCACCCCATCCGGTCGCTTTAACATCTTCAATAGGAATCTTGTAGTCAGAACAGGTACTTCACCATGTAATCATACTTTCCACTTGGTTGCCCCAAGGTATCCCACACAGATGGTACATTGTCGCATTGTCAATCTTCAACTTAGACATTTCTTCACACTTCCGCATGTGTGACTTCGTAAATAGTATCTCACTGCTATCCATCATGCACCGAACACGCCTTCTCAACCAAGCACAACCATCGCGCGGATGGGCACCAACGACAATTCTCGGGCATCCCGGATTGACACCGCTTGCAACAAATTCTTCTTAATACCATCGAGGGATGGTCAAGTCATCTATGTTGAAAACATAAGTGTCGCCACCAACAAAGATTGGAACTCTTGTCATGGTTAGGCATAGGAGCGTTGATCACATTCGAGTCTCAACAGAGGGTCAAACTCAATCGCTTAGCTTCAATCATATCTTGAATCTTGTTCTTCGTGAGCCCAACAATTGTCGCTGTCGTGCCCGGCTATTGGAATGGTAAGCACACTTAGCATTAGGATTGTACTCGAGAGGAAGTGTTGACATTCCGAGGAGGATCCTCAAGGTAATCAATTCGCTTCAACATGTGTTGCAAGGCTCATGACAAAGGCATGTTGATTTGAACTGTCTTCGGGCGCTGCCTGTTACGCTGTCTCGCTGAGGTTGTGCCGATGTCGGATCGAGATCACAACCGCCTACGATTGAGCACTCGGTCTTGGCTCGGCTTTTCCGACCATACACAAGATTAGCTTTTTCTTAGCACCAAAAGATCTCTTCGCAGATTTGAAGATGTCTCTACATGAATCTTCCCACTCTTGATACCACCTTCAATACGCCGTCAATATTAGCTCGGTGAATCCGGATGAAGAATTTCCAATCGATGATTGAAGAACGGGCCCGCATTGTTCCCATAAACATATCAACCAACTCCCTATTGGACAAGGGTGGTTGAACTCACCGCTAGATCCTCCACTGAGCATACTCCTTGAACTTCTCACACGACCCATAGACATGCTTTGTAGTTGCATGCGAGTGGGTGTCAATTCAAGATTGTACTATATCGCTCAGAAAGCATCACCAAATCACCCAAGTACGGATACGGCCATTCTCTAGCCGATAGTACCATTCCAACTGGTTCCGACAAACTCTTGAAAATAGTGCATCCACAACTTTCTCGCAAGGGGTTGATCTTCCGACATAGGACTTCAAATGCAGCTTAGGGCAAGACATCCCATCATACTTGGCAAAAGTAGGAACTTTGAACTTGGGAGGAATCACAACACCAGGAACAAGACTCAGATCATCAAAGTTCAGCCCGGACATTTTCAAGTTTTCCACAAGATTCGACGATCTTCAAGTTGCTTGTACTTGTCATCTTCCTCGAGTATCGCCATAATCGAATGATCCTCCTCCTTTCATGGCCACCTTCCTTCTCGCATGGACTTCCTCAATACAGACCACTTTAGGACCTCCTTTGAAACGCCTACCCATGTTGAGGAGACCAACAACCTTCTTCTTCTTGTTGATGAGCTTCGCATCATCTTGGCCTTGGACCAAGTTGGTGAACATCTAAACCGAGCATTCGAGCTTGAAGATCTTTGATGACTGCTCAAGAGCCATTTCGCTAAAATAAATAGCGAGCAAATGAGAAAACCAATCTCCAATGTACCGTGATGCAATGTTATGCTATGCTATGATGTTTATGCGAATGCAATGCAATGTTTTCAAGGACCTAAGAGATTTAAATTTGTTAAACAAGCAATGAACAAACATTTATTAGTACTTCTCATTATTCTTTTTCTTTTAAGTACAAGAGATAGTTCAAAGCAAATAAAAGAAAACATAAACATCCTAAAGCTCTAAGTCTCCCATGGGCGCCTCCTGGTGCCGATGTAAGTTGATGTTTCGCCTCGTGAAGTAGCTTGGTCAACTCTAGAACTTTCTTCTCACTGTAGCATCGAGCTTCAAAGGTATCCTCTTCCTTAAGTGAATCCGTGATCTCTTCAAGTCTTCAAAATCGAGGCATGTCGATGGAGAATAAAGATAGGTACGCCACCTATAGCAACAGTTCCATAATTACGTAAAACAGCGTGAATGGCATCATGAGGTTTTGAGCTCGAGCTCGCACCCATCCGAGGTAAGGTTCCCAAGGAATGGAGTTCGGTGCCCCAAAGTCTTGGTATCGCTTCTTTACCATGCCCCAAGCATGTATGAACCTTCGCGGTAATTGGAGATCGTGATTGTAGTCGAACACAACATCTGGAGAAGCATATCATGGACCATCTCTTCGAGCAAAACCAAACCGACGAGAGCTAAGGAAGGGTGTAGGTAATACCTCCCTTATACCAAGTAGTGGTACATTAGGGAATTCTCCACAACGCTCAATGAAGGTGAAGTCCTTTGAGAGAAAAGATTCCAACGGATATCGAATGAGAGAGTGACATCAATCTTTGAGACCATCTCAACCTTTGTTCGCTCTTCAAAACTGATGGAGGAAGATGCTAAATAAACCACCTTGAAAGTAACGGACACAACACATGAGAGTTCCTTGTCGCTAGTAGTACGAGTGTGGAGAGAATGTAGGATGTCTCCAAGTAAAGTAGGCAATCGGATCGGGTAAGGAACAACTTGATGGCATTGACATCTATGAATTGATCCGAATTAGGGAATAGAACCAAACCATAAATTAGCAAGGCCACAATGTTTTCAAATGCATGGAAACTCATAACTTTGAGGAATTCTCGGGCTTTCTTAATTAAGAACTTGGAAAGTAAACCCTTAACTCCACTTCTAGTTTCCCAATTGGCTTCAATGTCTGAGCGCTTAAGATGTAAGGCGGATGCAATGTCTTCGAACTTAGGAACCTTTTCCAAACCGATGAATGGCATTTGGTCGAGAATAGGTACCCCAAGTAGCTTAGAGAACTCTTCCAAGGTAGGAACCAACCGATAACTGAAATGTAAAGCAATGGTGTTTTGATCAAAGAATCGAATAGACATGCATCATATCTTCTTCAAACCGAGATAACCAAATCAAGTAGATAACCGTGTCTTTGATGAACTCGAGCATGGTCGGGAATTTCTCAAACCATTTTTGAGTTGAGAAGGATACCCATGAAGTTGATTCGGATAGTCTTTCTAGAAGCCATAATCCCTACAAAAAGAAAGCAAAGATAAATCCCTAGGTCCTTGAAATAGTTAGAAATGATATGCAATGCGAATGATGTCATGATCTCATGTTTAGCATACACAAACAATTCACACAATGAGCCTAGGGTTAAGGCTTGCATGAGGTATAGGTGATTACCCCACCAAAAGTTTGAGTTGGTTCATCCCGCCCTATAATAGTAACCGGTTCTAGGAATCTCATATCATAGATCTTTCTCGAGGCGCTTATTTCAATACGACGCCAAATGGTCGATCGAAAATGTCCCAAAAGTCTAATCTCAATGAGCGTAGCATCGAGTATCAACCAACCCGGTTTACACCAAAGCCGCCATCTCACTACCTTCTAATGGCCAAGATGGGTCAATTAAGGTTCTAAAAGTTTAGTTAGCGCTGATGACACCACGCAGAAGCCAAATACTTTCTTCAACTTGGGAATGAAGAGTATCGGGCAACCAAAGTGTCACGCTAACGTAGCCATCATGTTGACCGTAGTTATACGCCTAACGGTCGCAATGATCTAATGCTACTTACCTAAAAGGAAACCCGGATCCGTGTAGGATCCCCAACAATATAATACCCAAGCAACCCTTAAAGATAAAGCAAGCAATTCAAACAAAGCGTAAAAGTTATCTTGAAATCCTTAAGGCAATTCTCTTTAGGTGTTTCTGCAGAGTCGCCAGCCGGATACTTGAACTCGACTTTGTTGGATTTTTGTATCCAAATGTGCGGATAGCAAGAGTCGCCACCGACTTTTATTTTTATCCAATTAAGGGAAGGTAAAAGTAAAAAAAGACCTTCGTTAGATTCTCGAGTTCGGAGAATGGTTATGAAAAGGGAAGGTATTAGCACCCTTTCCATCCGTAGTTATCTACGGCTCTTAGTTGCTCTAGATCACTTTTTAAATTGCGTCGTGTGTTTGACAAAATGTTTTGAAAGGCATTTCGCTTTGACTTTGTAATGACTCATGTAGGAGTGTATACAAAGTGTTCGGAAATGTTTTGTTTTGAAAAGAGTATTTGAACTTTGAAAAAGTGTGTGTGAAAAGCATTTGATTTAGAGCAAGCAACTAAGAGACTTATTTACCCACGTAATTGGTCATTTTGTTGTACTTCTACATTCCTTTAGAATAGCGCTAGCCATACCATTAGTTAGTAGGTAGCTCCATTCGCTGGATGTAAGCGGACATTCTGGGGACATCGGATGGTCATCAAGGCAACTTGTAGGAAGTATCCTAGCACATTCAAGGACTATCATCATTTTCGAGGCGACAATCGAGGGTCAAGATCATGTATTCGGAGGCGACATCGTGGGTCTTATGATCTTTGTATCAAGGGACTATGATGATTTATTTGGAAGGCAACGGTGCTAGAATACCTCTACGTTCGAGGGACATGACCATTTTGAATCGAAAGGCATCGAGAGAAAATTACCCTAAGGGGTGCGTGTGTGAAAGAAGTGTGTCAAATTCAGATATTTTATCTTGAAGATTAGTGTGAGCTACGTCCAATTATTATCTTGCCATACACGCCTAATTACTAGCAATTGATAAGGGTGCGGAAAGTAAAATGCGGAATGTAAAGTGCGGAAAGGTAAATGTCCTACGCTATTACATGGCTTTGGGGCGTATACATAATTTAAACTTGCGGAAAATAAAACCCTAGATTAAACTATTACAACCCATGAGCAATTACATTATTGGAAAAAATAGAATGATAAAAAGAAAACGTCCGAATCGGAGCAACCTGTGAAAGAATGAGAAATCGGAAAATACGAGATGAATTGAATAAGAGGAAAAGTTAGAAAAAATGCAAGTTTTAATATGAGAAAATTAATGCATGCTGGAAATAAGATAAATAAATTAAAATAATTTTTTGGGATTTTTTAGAAAAGATTTAATAATTAAAATGCAATTAATAATGATTTAAATGCAAAAATAAAAATAAAATAAATATGCATGCAAAAATTATATTTTTTAATTTATTAAATTAAATAAAGGTTTTTGTGAAAATAATGCAAAAAGAAAAAATGTTTTTGGTAATTTTTTAATGCAGAACAAAAATCATGAAAACAATTAAAATAGCATGAAAATATTAAGAATAATTGGAAAATAGAAAATATGAAAATATGCAAGTTTTGAAAGAAAAAGGGATTGTCTCGAACCAGAATCGAATCGAGACATCCCTTCAAACCTTAAAACCAAAGATGTCGACCACTACGCCATGATGCACTTGGTGTTTGAAAAGTCGGAAACAAATCAATATAAGTGATGACGCTGTGATATTTTGAAAATCAAACACAACACAGGGCCCCAGCTTGATTTTGAATGGACGAATTAGAGCAAGCTAAACCGCCACGCGAGCCACGCCGGCTTTCAACATTGTCAACCACGCCGAGCCCTAGCTCCTATTGCCTTCTCCGATCAAGCAAAATCCAAAACCCGCAAAACACGAAGATAAATGGCAAAGGAATACCCTACCCCTAAATCGACCTTGCGATTCCAATGGTGGCCTCGCCCTAAAAGTGCCTCAGATAGGCCGGTTCGATCGACATACCAAAAAGCCCTAGCCATGGCAAATCGTGATTCCCACGTATAAGCTTTGAAACGATGGCCCAGATCCATCATATGCAACCTCATGAACACAACCAAATCGTTAAAATCAATTGAAAGCAACAGATAATAAAAATGCAAAAATCAGAAAGTTTTGAATATGTATGTATGTATATGCATCGATTCAGCTTGCTTTGATCAATGATAAGAGTGTATACTTACTCAAACCTACCCCAAGACAATGAGATGGTTTTTGATCGAAAGTGGTCGTGGTATGGAATTCGATTTTCAAAAGTTTTGAGAAAAATTTTGCAAGAATAAGGGTTTGGCTTGAGCTAGGGTTTCGTCCTTTGTACTGGCTGTGTTGCTTGGTATTTATAGGAGTTTTTGGAAGGGAAAAAAGGAATGGAAAAGATTTGATTTGGAGCATTCAATATTTTTTCAAATAAAATCAATTTTCTTGAAAAAATTTGATTTCTTCTTCAATGCAAGATCAAACACGAATTTGGCAAGTATTTTGGGCTATCTTGGACTTCAAGGAACATATAAAATCAGCCCTTTTTGGAAAAAAAAATGATTTTCATATTTTATATGATTTAATTTTGAATTAAATGTTCTAAAATTCAAAATAAAATCAATAAAATAGAAAATTGCCATGGCCAAGCATTTATGGGTCAAGAATATTGTCATGAACAAGTTTGGATCAAAAGATTATAAGCCCATTTGGAAAATTTTGCATTTTGACCAAATGTCCTTTTGTGCAATCGTCAAAATCGCCCAACTTCTGAATGGTGTATCTTGCTCAATTTTCCACATTTTTGAGTGTTCTTGGACTTTTGGAAAGCTCTAAGAGTCCTCTAACCAATGTCTTTGGTCTCATCTCAATTGAGTTACCATGCTCAAAATATCTTCAAAACAAAAAGTTGACTTTTGTTGACTTTGAAAATGACTCAGAATGTTTTGAGCTATACCTCTCAAATGAAGCATTTTTGACATTCTTGTGAGACATGAAGTTGTAGAGAATTGAATTTCCTTCAAAACAAGAGGTGGTGGAAAATTTTCGAGAAAGTATGAGAAAGTTATGATCACCAAAGTTCATTGACTTTTCATCTAAACCCTAATTTAGAAAGTTCGACTTTGGGCAAATCTTGAGTTTTCTTGATGAATCATGATCAACCCTTGATCAAATGATGAATGTAACTTCAAAATGAGGATGTTGACCAAAATCGAAGTTTTGACGTATGATGACCACAGTTGACTTTTGTCCAATACACGATTTTCAACCATCCGAGCAATTGTTCGAGGAAACTTGACTTGGAAGCTTGAAACTTGACATGGAGAATCTTTGAAGCATATGAGGAGGCATGAAGACCATTGAGATGTTGGAAGCCCATCTTGCTTGAGAGATACCAAACCCTAGTTTGGGTTTGATTGTCTAGAGAGTTTGTTCGATCAACTCGAGGAGTCCTCGGCATAGATGTATGAAATCTTTGAGAAGATGGAGGGCAAATTGGGGTATGACATGCAAGTCAAAACCTGAAAAGGCGGTTGGGCAAAAAGGGTATCCCGGTAGATAAAACCCGAAGGGCGGTCTAGGCAAAAGTTAGGGATTTGAGCATTTACTATGTCTCTTCCAGATCACCGCCTGCACTACTACCAAAGATTCAAGATTCAAATGGCGTAAGATCGTCTACTCACTTTCTACAACAAGGAGATGAGATAGTCGAAATATATGAGTACTAGCATAATTGAACTTAACGAGATTTTCCGATAGCTTTTACCTTTTGTACAAACAACCATACGCCACATTTCAAATAAATACAAGTTCTTTCTTTACAATCTTTGTTGTTGTCGTTGTAATAAGTCCAACGCTTGTTTTGAATGATTATATGCATTTGACAATAAGAATCTAATCACAAACATACGAAAAGTGAAACGGCAAAAGAGCTTACTGTGTTCCAGAATTGGGATGATGACGAAAGTCACCAAATAGTCCCCACGAGCATGATCCCCACAAAGGTGTCACCACAACACACCTTCCCCAATGGAGTATATGGAATCCACAAGCAAAGGATTCCACTCAACCGAGCAACGTTACATCAATCTCCAAGCAGAACACCTCATCCCCACCAAGGCATTCATCCTCATGGACGTGTCTCAATCCTCCCCTTCTCCCACAGATCCGGACTAAACTTGGTCGATAGTGCATCGGAGGAAACATACACCTTTATTCCCCACCAAAGATTATAACGGCTCCGCACTCTTCTAGCCCGGCTCTCAAAGAACCATCAAAAGCTCTCCAATGAGATCTACACTGTAATCCCCAGAGCCCTAAATTTCCTCACAGGATCTACATACAAGGTCCCCAATGATTGCCTCCTAGACTCTCCTTAGCGTGGTCTATGAGATCTCCAACAACGAGCTTCTCAATCTCTACCTTCCTCAACAAAGATTCAGGCCTGTGACTTGGTCAGATAGTGCATCTGAGGAATCCTATCTTTCTCCTCCTTCAAGAGCGGGTTTCCATCTACACAATTCCCAAACAGAGTCGAAATCTTCAAACAAAGCATCCGATCTTCCTCAAGATGGATATGTTTTGAAATATCACAACATTCATCATCCATACATTTTCATAAAATCATACTTCATGCATATGTCATTCATAAACACCGCCATGCATCATACTTTGCATAAAACTAACGAATGTTCTATCAAAGTTTTCTTGTTTTTCCAAAAGTAATACCGCTCGACGCGAACAGTCCAGATTAAGCCCCGAATCGACGGAAAACTATCCGAAAGACCGCTTTGGTTGTCCTCCGACGATGGTCCAGATTAAGCCCCGAACCGACGGAAAACTATCTCGAAAACCACACTTGGTTGTCCTCCGACGACTAGTCCAGATTAAGCCCGAACCGACGGAAAACTATCCGAAGACCTCCGTTATCCTCCGATAACAGCAATGGATCAACACCGATGCACAATAGGAAGCTATCCACATTTTCGCCAACTACAATTTCTCGTAGTAATCAGACGAAGATTTATTCGACCCTTCTTATTATCAATAAAGAATTACAGTAGTCCATGACGACTGCTTGCCTCGGATGGCATCTTAAGCCCATCTCCGACTATTTGTCAACATCTATTCACTTTCGAATGCATATATGGTTAAAAAGTCAATACATCAAGAACTTCATTCAAAGTGAACACGAAGTCTAACGACGACTCCTTCGGATGGCATCTTAAGCCCATCTCCTCTCCTTCCGTAAACATCTACGAGTCTAACGACGACTCACCCCCAAAGATCGCCTTTTCCGATGGCATCTTAAGCCCATCTCCGCCGCCTCCTATTAACAACCTCGAGTCTAGCGCACGACTGCTCCCAAATAAGTTCCAACTTCTCCAAATGGCATCCGAAGCCCATTCCCGCATCATCCACCAACCATGAGTGCAAATTTTGTGTATTGAGTGTTCAATCATCTTCTACCTCCGTGTCACGAAAGACAAGCGTGTCGATCTAACCTCCAAGACAAGAAGATTGAACAGGGCAGCATACCCCAAAATTTGCCCTCCATCTACTCAAGAGATTTCATACATCTATGCTCAAGGATTCCTCAAGAGTTGATCGATAAACTCTCTCCTAGACAATCAACCCAAACTAGGGTTTGGTATCTCTCAAGTCAAGATGAGTTTCCAACACCTCCAATGGTCTTCATGCCTCCTCATATGCTTCAGAGATTCTCCATGTCAAATTTCAAGCTTCACAAGTCAAGTTTCCATAATTGCTCGATGGTCGAAAATCGTGTATTGGACAAAAAGTCAATTGTGGTCAACATACATCAAAACTTCGATTTTTGGTCAACATCTTCATTTTGAAGTTAAATTCATCATTTGATCAAGGGTTGATCATGATTCATCAAGAAAACTCAAGATTTGCCCAAAAGTCAAACTTTCTAAATTAGGGTTTCTAGGTGAAAAGTCAATCAACTTTGACCGATCATAACTTTTCATACTTTCGTAAATTTTTCCACCACCTCTTTTTGAAGGAAATTCAATTTCTACAATTTCATGTCTCACAAGAATGTCCAAAAATGCTTCATTTGAGAGGTATAGCTCAAAACATTACTGTGTCATTTTCAAAGTCAACAAAAGTCAACTTTTTGTTTTGAAGATATATTGAGCATGGTAACTCCAAATGAGATGAGACCAAAGACATTGGTTAGAGGACTCTTATAGATTTCCAAAAAGTCCAAGAACACTCAAAAATGTGGAAAATTGAGCAAATTACACCATTCACAAGTTGGGCAATTTTGGAAGAATGCACAAAGAGAGATACTTCAAAAATCAAATCTTTGCAAATGGGCCTACTTTTTCTTCATCCTAACTTGTTCCTCATGCAATTAGGAATGTCCAAGCCCAATGCCACGAATTTTTATTTATTTTTCTATTTAATTTGTAATTTATTCATTTAAATGCAAATTAAATCTTAAAATAAATTATAAAATCAAAATTAATTGAAGATTGATTTTATTGCTTTTGTGATCCAATCAAGCCATAAATGCCAAAGAATTTCAAAATTTGATCAAATTTGGCAAGATTGGATTGAAATTGGACAAAATTTGAAAATTTGATTTCATGAGAATATCAAATTTGATTTCCATTGAATGTTGATCAATTCTTTCCAAATTCAATCCCAAATCCATCCAAAGATAAATACATGATGCATACCTATCAAGAGGAACGAAAAATTGGCTCGTAAACCCTAATCCAAACTCAAAAATCGTGTTCTTGAAGCAATTGGCAACCCTAGTTCCAAATTGCCAATCGATTCTAAGGTGTCCATTGCATTCCTTGATACCTCCGAGTGAATCCGACCTTCACATTGCTCGAATCCATCCGTAATCGTAAAATCCGAGTTTGGTTTATTCTTGAAAATCCAAAATCGTATTTTAATTTTCATGCATCATTAACATGTTTCATTGTTGTTTTGTGATTAGAATGAAGTTTGCAAGCGATTTGGGTTACTTGATTGCATTTCCATGGCTTGAATCGTGATATACCATAACTAGGGTTTCCGTGCTTTAGGGTTTCACGAAATAGGAAAAATGGACAACAAGACCTATACCATCGTGTTCGAATGAGTCCAACAATCGAACCATGGCCTTAGAACTAATTTATATTATGTGTGCTTGATTTTGAATTAGTTGTTGTAGGCCGAACAATGGCCGACGCGAGTTTTTAAAAATTCAAATTGAGAAGATGAAGTCCGCGAGTTCGTGGTAATAGGAGGACGACGCTGTAGATTTCACTGCTCCATTTTCAAACACGGACGCACACATGGCGAGCGGTCGTGGTGAAGGATCTCAAGGTTTGAAGGCCAGAACGCGAGTTCGAACCATGCCAAGGCTAACTCTGGTTTCTTTTTTACAAAACTCAATTATTTTCATATTTTTCATTATTTTCAATATTTTGCATTATTTTAATTTCTTTTCATATTTTTTTATTTTGCATTAAAAAATTACCAAAAACATTTTTTCTTTTTACATTATTTTCATAAAAACCTTTATTTAATTTAATAAATTAAAAAATATAATTTTTGCATGCATATTTATTTTATTTTTATTTTAGCATTTAAATCACTTTTAATTGCATTTTAATTATTAAATCTTTTCTAAAAAATCCCAAAAAATTATTTTAACTTATTTATCTTATTTCCAGCATGTATTAATTTTTCCATATCAAAACTTGCATTTTTCTAACATTTTTTCTCTTGTTCGATTCATATTGCATTTTCCGATTTTCTTATCCTTTCACATGTCGATCCGATTCGCATTTATTCTTCCGCTTTTACTTTTCAATAATGTAATTGCTCATGGGTTGTAATAGTTTAATTTAGGACTTTTACTTTCCGCACTCCTAATTATGTATCGCCTAAAGCCATGTAATAGCGTAGGTTTACCTTTCCGCATTTTACATTCCGCATTTTAATTTCCGCATCCTATAAATCGTTAGTAATTAGGCGTATGGCAAGATAATAATTGGACATAGCTCACACTAATCTTCAAGATAAAATATCTGAATTTGACACACTTCTCTCACACACGCACCCCTTAGGGTAATTCTCTCTCGATGCCTTTCGATTCAAAATGGTCATGTCCCTCGAACGTAGAGGTATTCTAGCACCGTTGCCTTCCAAACAAATCATCATAGTCCCTTCGATACAAAGATCATAAGACCCACGATGTCGCCTCCGAATACATGATCTTGGCCCTCGATTGTCGCCTACGAAAAAATGATGATAGTCCCTTCAAATGTGCTAGGATACTTCCTACAAGTTGCTTTCTATGACCATCCGATGTCCCTTCGAATGTCCCGCTTACATCCAACGAATGGAGCTACCTACTAACTAATGGTATGGCTAGCGCTATTCTAAAGGAATGTAGAAGTACAACAAAACGACCAATTCTGAGTGGGTAAATAAGTCTTTTAGTTGCTTGCTCTATCAAATGCTTTTCACACCACACACTTTTTTTTAAAGTTCAAATTCTTTTCAAAACGAAACATTTCCGAACACTTTGTATACACTCCTACATGAGTCATTACAAAGTCAAAGCGAAATGCCTATTTCAAAACATCTTTTTTGTCAAACACACAGAAAGCAATTTTAAAAAGTGATCTAGAGCAACTAAGAGCCCGTAGAATAAACTGCGGATGGAAAGGGGTGCTAATACCTTCCCTTTTCATAACCATTCTCCCGAACTCAGAATCTAACGAAGGTCTTTTTCTGTTACTTTTACCTTCCCTTAATTGGATAAAAATAAAAGTCGGTGGCGACTCTTGCTATCCGCACATTTGGATACAAAAATCCTACAAAGTCAGTTCACCGTGTTACAACTGGCTTCTTGATAAAGATTACATGAACATGCTGCGTAATAGTTGGGATGATCAATGTAATATTTTTGGCAACTTGCAAAAGTTTAGAGATGGAGCTAAAGAATGGAACTTCCAAACTTTCGACCAAGTGAAAAGAACGAAAGACGGGATTATGAAAAGGCTGGAAGGTATTCAAAAAGGTATGCAAGCTGGTCACAATAGAGGAGGATTAAGGAGGTTGGAGAAAAATATTCCGCTGGAACTTAGTGAAATTCTCAAAAAAGAAGAGTTGTTGTGGTTTCAAAGATCAAGGGCGAAATGGTTAATTGACGGTGATAGGAACACCAAGTATTACCACGCGAAAGCTGTTCAGCGAAGACGTCGGAATAAAATTACAGCCATAAAAAATGCACATGGCGTTTGGATTGATGATGAAGAGCAGCTACATGACTTGTTCAAGGAGCACTATAAACCTCTATTCACAAGTACTACCATGAATCACCACTGGGAGCAATCCAAGTACTCCTTCCCTAGAATTGATGAAGACAAAATATGCAGTATGAAATCTGACATTAACGAGAATGAAATTAAAGCAGCAGTTTTTGGTATGAGCCCCTGGAAAGCCCCAGGACCGGGTGGTTTACATGCAGGCTTCTATCAAAAATCGTGGCAAGTTGTACGTAAAACCGTTTGTGAGTTTGTTAAGAAAGTTTGGAGTTCTCCTAGTGATATTGTGCATGTTAATCAAACTGGCATCCGTTTAATTCCCAAAGTTCAGCATCCTGAGACTGTCAACCAATTCCGGTCCATCTCTTTGTGTAATGTCATCTACAAAATGGTGAGTAAAACTGTAGCTAATCGTCTGAGAGATATCATGGCAATGATCATTTCGCTCTTCCAATCAGGCTTTGTCCCAGGTAGGAGTATACATGAAAATATTGTAGTTGCTCAGGAGGTAATTCATACAATACATAACCTTAAAGGAAAGAAAGGTCATTTTTCTATCAAAGTGGATCTCTCCAAGGCCTATGACAAACTCAGTTGGGACTTTATTTGGAAAATTCTTAACGAAATCCAACTGCCTACCAACCTAGTGAATATTATCATGCACGGAGTCACTAGTGTCGAGACAAATGTCAAATGGAATGGCACAAATACGGAATTTTTTCGACCTAATAGAGAAATCCGCCAGGGCGATCCCATATCCCCATATATATTTGTTATGTGTATAGATAAATTGTCTCATCTCATTTCTCAAGCCGTGGAGGAAGGAAGCTGGAAGACTATAAAAATTGGTAGAAGAAGGCACCGTATTTCGCATCTCATGTTTGCAGACGATCTTCTCTTGTTTGCAGCATGTCAGGACAACAAGTCAACCAAGAGAAAACTAGAATATTTTTCTCCAAGAATGTGAACAGAAGCCAACGGCGGGAGATTGTGCGCAAATCTGGTTTTGTGGAAACTGTGGATTTGGGGAAGTATCTTGGTGTGCCTCTTACAGGTAAAGCCCCTAAACGGACGGATTTCCAATATGTCATAGACCAAGTAAGTTCAAAATTGACTAAATGGAAAGGAAAACAGCTTGCCTTTGCAGGTCGGGTTACTCTTGCAAAAAGTGTAATTGAAGCCTTTCCATTATATCCGATGATGACCACCTGTATTCCGATAACTTTCCTGGAGAAAATCCACAAATTGCAACGCAGGTTTATCTGGGGAGATGATGACACGGGTCGAAAGTACCATGCGGTGAATTGGCATACTTTAAGCAAACCTAAAGATGAAGGTGGGTTGGGTTTAAGGAACCTGGAAGTAATGAATAAAGCTTGCCTCCTTAAAATGGGATGGCAATTGCAAAAGGATAATGGATATTTATGGAGTGAAGTAATGTGGGGTAAGTATGATAGAAATAATTGTAGAAGTAGGCCTGAGATGAAAGCTTTAGACTCGAATTTCTAGAAAAACATTGTCAGGAACTGGGAAGAAATGAATGCAGCAAGTTTCTGGCAAGTTGGTGATGGTAAAGCGATTGAAGCTCTTGGGCAGACAAATGGGTGGATTCTACTATCAGAGTTGAGGAGCTGCAACTGAAAATTCCTGAGGAGTTACAAATGGCCAAGGTTGCTGATCTAAAGAGGACGAATGGCTCGTGGGACTGGGAGATTTTACAGTGGCTTCCAACTGGGATTTTACGTCGTATAGAGACCATCCCTCCTCCCGCCACTGAGTTTGGAGCTGACATCAGAATTAGTATTGGCGATGAAGGAAGAAAATACACTGTGAGCAAGATGTATAAGATCCTGACTAGTATCAATGATGGGGAGGCAAATAGTTCCTGGAGGGAGATCTAGAAAACTGATGCAATTGAAAGAGTACAGACATTCATTTTGCTGTTGTGTCATGATGGCCTTCTCACAAATAGCAAGAAATCTCGAATGGGCCTTGGAAGTGCAATATGTTGTAGATGTGGTGTTGTAGAGGAAGATACCATTTATGTGTTACGAGACTGTCAGAAGGTAGAGACCATGTGGCGGCAAGCGGTTTCTACTAACAAACATTCTATTTTTTTGCAGGTAATCTTGATGCTTGGATTTCCAATAATATGATGTTTAACATGAGTCCCCAGAATAATAAGCAATTGAGAGTTTTTTGGGCCACAGCTTGTTATAATATTTGGATTTGGCACACAAAAGAAGTTCATGACGACACTTTCAACAGGCCGGCATGTATGGTTACTGCAATTAAACACCAAATTCAAAACTATGCAAGTGCTAAAGCTGGAACGAGAATTTCTATTTCTCCAGCGACAATGGTGCAAATGATCAGTTGGAAGGCACCGCCTAGAGATTGGATAAAACTTAACATTGATGGTGCAGTTAATAGGAATAATGAGGCCGGGTGCGATGGGCTCATTAGAGGATTCGAAGGGGAGTGGATTGGAGGTTTCTCAAAACAAATTGGTATTTGTAACACATACACTGCTGAATTGTGGGGAGTTTATGAAGGCTTAAGTTATGCGGAGAATATGGGATTTAAAAATATCGTGATTGAAATCGATTCCAAATAGGTGGTCCAAGACATTACGTAAAAATCA
Source organism: Vicia sativa (assembly GCA_021764765.1). Lineage (NCBI taxonomy): Eukaryota > Viridiplantae > Streptophyta > Magnoliopsida > Fabales > Fabaceae > Vicia > Vicia sativa. The sequence continues at coordinate 203,691,918 of CM038793.1, forward strand.
ACCACTAAGCCTGTGAGTAACTCTATCATTAAGATTATTAGAGAATTCTTTAACCATGACATCGAGATATCCCTCACGCACATTTACCGGGAAGCCAATAGATGTGCCGATGCTCTAGCAAAAAATGGAATTTCGCTTCAGGAGAAGTTTCGTTCGTACCAAATTTGTCCCAAATTCGTTAAGGAATCGTTTGATAGTGATCTTGTAGGGAAGCAATTCTCACGCTTAAGTTATTTGTAATTTCTTTCTTTGGGGCTTTCGCCCCTCCTTCTTCCAAAAAAAATATAACAAGAGGAAAAAAAAAGAGGAGAAATGGAGAAAAGAGAAGAAAAGAGGAAAAAGCTTAGAGAATATATATATCCAAGGTAAGGGTAGGTTTAACATGGTTATGGGATTAGATAATAACATGTAATGGGTAGTAGCACGATTTGGTGATTTTGTTCTTTAATTTCTAGGTTTTGACATGTTTAGGTTTTGAATGAGAAATTCATGAAATTTATATTTGAATGATGTTTTGATATTTTGAATTGAAGTTATATGTTGTGTGGTACATGGGTATAATCTTATGCATTGAAAACTATGTTTTATTTGAAGTTTGGGTTTTTGGAATGGGGTTGAAATTGAGTTTGTAACATAAAAAACTCATCTTTTTTGTTCTAGTATTGTGGAAATCGGTTATCAATATATGAGTAACCGATTACCGCTCAAAAATGATGCTTTTGGGCGTTTTAACAAGGTAAAATTAGTTCTTCAAAAATTCATAACTTGAGCTTCGGGTGTTCGTTTGACGCACCGTTTGAACCTGGAGAAAGATAATGCAGTGTAATTTCTTGTAAAAATTGTTTCATGGTCTGTAAATAAATTTAATTTGTATTTAACTGGTTTTTTTGGGTGTTAGTGTATGATTTCGGGGTTTGCAATTTGTAAAAGCTTCAAAAATTCATAACTTTTGAACCGTAGCTCCATTTGAGTCCCCGTTTGAAGCGTTAGAAAGCTAGTATGATATTATTTTCAAAAAAAATGGTATTATTGGAAATGAGTGATTTAATAATAATGCGATTATGTAAATGACTTGTAATTTTGTTGTTTGGTTTCTGAATTGGTGTTGGATGTGAATAACATTGTTTGGCTTTATTTGCTATGTGTTATTGTGATGTGTTGAATTGAGAATGCTATGAACATAGCACTTGTATTTTTGTATATGTATGTTGTGAATTACAATTGGTTGAGAATAACATTGTTATGTACGATTTGCTATATGTTATTTGTGATGTGTTTAATTGGTGAATGTTATGAATCTGATTCATATATTGATGGTGACATGATATATATATATATATATATATATATATATATATATATATATGCTTGTGCAAAAGGTAAAATAATTTATATGTGATGGATTATGTGTGTTATGCTTGTGTATTAAGATTTGGAGATGGTCTTGATAGGATAAGATTGTTGGTATTTGCACATGCATTTATTTGTTGTCAAGAGGATTGTCTGCTAGTTTCGTGGAAGCTAGAGACTTGTCCCAAATCTTGGAGATGAGTTTGAATCTTAGGGGACGAGATTATTTTTTGTGGTTATCTGTCTTGGAGATGGACCCGTTGATACCGGTAAAGATAATAATTGGTACCACATGCATATTGCATCGAGTTTCATTTGAGCCACATGTGTCGATGTGAATTATTGAATTGGAATTAAATGTGATAATGATGTGAATGTTACATTTCTGGTATTTATGATTGATTATTGATTGAATCATGTGAAGGCTTGGAAAAACACTTAGAAGGGGGGTTGAATAAGATTTTCTTACTTTTTTAAATCTTTTACCCAAACCACAAACTAAATACTCAAGGATTTTTATCATGGTTCGTTTGAAACTCAAACTAATCTACTCCACCCGTCAAGGTGACTTCGCCTCTCTCAACGAGGACTTAATCCACTATAATCAACAATTACATAGTGACCCAACTGGTGTGACTAACTTCCTCTAAGACTCACTAGTCCTAGACCTCTCAAGAACACTGACCCAAATGGTATTCTCAAGGAACAAACTGCACAACCAACCGTTGTGGCTAATACCTCTAAGACTCAACTAGTCCTAGCCCTCTCAAGAATACTGACCCAACTGGTCTTCTCAAGGAACAAACTTTCAGAAAGCATTTTCTGACTTACTGTGTACAATATTGCTTCTAGAAAAGCTATTCTTCACAAAAATGAAGTTCAAATGTATAGTAAACTAATTTACAAAAATGACTCTTTGTTCTTGCAGCGTGAGTTTACTTGAGAAAATGAATGAATATTTGCTATGCGTTGAAGTTCTGTTCTTATTGTTGTTGTTGTTTTTTTTGAATTGAAGACTTTATGTAGAGCTTTCTAGGAAAACTTTCCGTTAGAGGTAGCGTGTCTTGAAGAATGGAAAACGTAATTAACTTGCTAATCTCCACGTGATCTTTCTTAACCAATGAACCTTGGAAGTTGTGTCACTCAAGTACTTAGCCTTTTAGCTTAGTAGGATAACGTTGTTGTAGCAGGTTTTATCTCTTGGAAGATGACGTATATTTAGATGATGATCTTCTGTAAGCCTTGTTAGAATATCTTCTTATCAGAATATTATGTTGGTGCTTTCTATCAGAACTGTGCTTATCTGCTTCTATCAGAAGTTGCGTTTAGCTTGCTTCTATCAGAAGTTGCTTCCTAGCTTGCGTGACCAGAAGTTCTGTCTTCATTAGAACTTATAATACTTCATGATCTTCTGTAAGCCTTGTTATACATCTTCTATTCAGAATATATTGTTGGTGCTTTTTTTATCATATTCATTCATACAAAATTTATTATGTTTGTTATCATCAAAACTTTAATATATATTTAGAAATAAAGTTTGTTCTAACATCATGAATCGTTGAGCAATGTTGTATATGTAAACATTTGAATTGGATTGAAAAGTAGTGAATACATTATTATGTGAAGTATGATAAATTTAATTGTTGCCTGTATATGATGCATTAATTATTATTATTATTATTATATATTTCCATAATGATATGAATTCTCACCGTTCTATTGAAATTATGTTTCTTACGACATTGTTCAGGTACCGAAGGTAGTGGTGTCTCTCGCAAGGAATAGTTGAATGAGATAGTTCCTTTTTTATATGCTTGTTAAGTATCGTGTCATGCTCTAGTCATGTAACACGGGAAGTACTTTGGATTCATGTTTTACTTGTTATATTCATGTATTTGATAGATGTTTTGTCGTACTCTCAGGATATTTATGTTGTATTTGATATTGGTGATGGTTCGCCTTTAGTGCCTAATATTTTATGATATGACTGTCAGTATGTGATTTTAATCATTAGTGTTATTATGAAAAATAATTGTTTCTGCTGCAAGATGCATATGTGTTATTATATGTAACGTGATTTTAAATGTGTGTTATGAGCATGATCGGTGTATTACTATTGGATTTGAAATAAATGTGACACCCTTTATATCGGTGTATTATTATATGTAACGTGATTTTATATGCATGCTAATTTACTCTGATTATGTCATATTACTGCGTTGGGGTTTAGAGGGTGTTACATTAGTGGTATCAGAGCATGGTTAGCCTGTTGGCCAATTTGTTAATGTGTTTATTCCCTTAGTATGCAACATGTATGTGAAACACTTTGGTACTTTCTTGTTTTCTGATCACTTGTTTGCAAGATAGAGATTGAAACAAGTGTGGGAGAAGTTGTTTCTACGCGTGACATCATGCTTAGGTAACTTTGAGTATAAGATAAAGGACACTATTGTAGTTGGGTAACGATGGTTTATGTCACCATCATGGTTGTAGGCTACCAATTAACAAATTGAGGAACTAATTACCCTTAATCTCTTGTTGATAGCAGACATGATCGTATTATGGAATAGGCTTGTCTTGCCAAGTTGATAGTATGTAAAGTTAATGAGTCAGTGCAGGATGGTGTTGCTTTGTTGGCTTTGATGGTAACATTGGATATTGGCGAACATCATCCATATACTTCATATAACTGATCCAAGCACTCATCCCTGACCTATAACATCTCCAACATTAAAATCAAAGTTCACTCTAAGCTATGGCAGTTGGACTGAGGAAGAGCAACGCAGAGGTTCTCAATCCAGTCTAAGCATTCAAACACGACCCTTGAAGGTCCGGGAAGCTATCCAGATTATCAAACTAGCTCTGTAACACCTCCTTCGAAGAATTATATTCTCACTTGAAGAAGTAAGTGCTCGAACTATGAACTCTGTGATTCTTGCATTCCAGTTTAAATTTTTCTTGGCCATCATGTTTCTGCACATATGAGGATCATAAACCCTCAATCGATTGCTTGAATTGTTGCACCTACACGATTTCATGATCAATTTTCAAGACTACGGTTCATCTATTTTCACTCAATTTCAGTCACCCTACACTTAAAATAAATAAAATTAAGTGCTACCATCATGTTCCTGGGTAAAAAAAAAAGAGCAAGTTTGATGTTTATATCATTCAATTTCATTGAGAAACGAAGGAGATACGAATTGGAAGGATTGGGGAAGAAGAAGAAGCAATGTGCGCATTTTCCTGATTTTCAAAAAATTCAAATTCTCGTTTTAATATTTATTCAATGGTTGTTGTTAAGTGACCAGATGAAACAGCCATCCCAGTGGTAGCCAGCGCGCTCTTAAGACACTTGTCATGCCATAGGTCCAGGGTTCAAATCCCCCTGAGACCTTTTTATTTTCCAACTTTTTACTCTTTTCCCATTTTCAAACCATTTTCAAACTAACTTCACCAACTTATTTTCAAATATAATTCAATCAAAGCCTTGTTTTGACAAGCCACGCATGTGGCCCGGTGGCTAACTTTTTCACCTTTAAGATTCAGGTCCTGAGTTCAAACCTCCTTAGGACCAAAATCAAATTTTTATCACCTGTTTTCTTCATTTTTCTATAAAACTTCAACATTTTCAAAAACCAATCAAAACTTCTCATTTTGAGATGATTTTTTGCACACTTGTCATTTAATATATCTATTTTATGATTATTTCAAAAAAATCCAAAAATATTTTCTTTTGATATATTTTTTATTAGGTTTAAAATAGACATTTTTAAGTGTTTTTAAATACTTTCAAAAATGTTTTCTTCTTGATTTTTCAAACTTAAATCTTTTTCAAAACTTCTTGTGAATACATTTCACTTTTCAAACCTTTCCAAATCTTTCAAAAACATTTTAATTGACTTACTTACCTCTTTTCCATGATTGATTCGATAAATCTTTGAAAATACAAACCGAACTAGGTTTATTCTCGAAAATATTTCGAACTCAAAATCAAATTGATCATGGTCCTCCCATACGGTGTAAGTCTCAACCCTCCTATGTACATATTTTATTTCCTTATACATATCCACCCTTTTGTATACATATTCAATTTCCTTGTACATATTCAATCTTTTTGCAAATATTCAAGTATAACTAGTATCGTTCGCTAGTTTTATTCTACTTGTTTATACACCAATTTCACTGGTATTAAGAGGAGCATTATTCTCGGTGAAACTACGCTTATTCCAGTGGGCCTCCCTTAAGGTGTAAGTCTCACTCCCTTGTATATATTCAACTATACTAGCTTATCCCCTTGTTTATATATTTGCTTTCACACTCCTTTGTATATATCTAAGTTACACTAGCTTTTATTGCTTGTTTTATACACTTGTCTATATATTTCCTTCATAAACTCCTATGAATACACACACACATTTTATAATATATATACTTGTTCATATACTTGTTCGTGTTTATTTATGTCATTACAACTAATATAACAGCTAGGTTCCCCATAGCCTCTGTAAAGCCCAGAAATTTAATTAATTAATTAATTAAATTATAGCTGGATTATTTAAGTGGATTATTGGAAGTTGGAATTAATTTAGTGGTGAATTAATTTTAGTTGTAGAATATTATTGGAAATAGTATTAGAAATAAGTATAGATTAATGATTATTTTATTTTGGCCTATTTGATGTTAGAAGTAGTAGAAAGGGAGGTGTAATATTGAGCCCATTAAGACAAAGATTTAATTGAATTATTATAATTATAAAAAGGAAGTAGAAGTATGAGAATAGGGTTTACGTAGAAATCATAACAAGAGAAAGGAATTGGAAGCACAAGGGTTTAGAAGGAAAGGATACGAGAAGTGCAAGCCGGAACCGGAAATTAGGAATTCGATCAGAGTTAGAGCGGTCGTTAAATTTAAGGTAAGGGTGGAGTTCAATCTCTATAACCGGGTTTATGATAGACTGTATGTGGGGTTTGGATTGTATAAAAATTGTTGTAAGATGTGTTTGTTGTTGTGCGTAAAATTCTGAATTTGCACTGTCATGATTTCTGATGAATTGCAGTTATGCAATCTATGAATTTCTATTGGAATTATCAATGTAATTATATGTTGTGTTTCGGTTGGATTTGAGACTGTAAATAGAAGAAAAAGTTGCAGAACAAAGAAAACTATACGTGTGAAGAAAAAAAATTGTGGCGAGGGCCCCTTATACCAAGGATGGGCGCCTCAGCCTATTTGTTCTTTCTTTTGTTTTAATTGTTTCGTTATGTTTTGTGGCAAAATGCATATAGGCATATTGGAAAGCAGTAACATATTATATATAATATAAATAATAGAATGAATTAATATAATTATCATGGAAGGTTCCAATATTATATATTAACCATGATTAGTAAAATACGATTACTAGTAACGGACAATAACATCATAACTCTCCTGGAAAGTGCAGAAGATTAGTGCAGACTTTGATACATAAGACATAGCAGGAAATTGGTAATAACAGGGTAGTACATATATTTCGTAGTATAATGTTAATTAGCAGTTGAATAATTTAGAAAAAATGACTTTACATGTAGCAAGAATAAACTTGTAACAGTGTTGAAATAATTTGGAAGAGGATTAGAATTAAATTAGCAAAAGGAGTATATATTCCAGAGTTATATTAGTATCAATTATTGAAACAATTATAGCTGAAGTATTTTTAGATGCAGGGAAAACTGATTCTATCAGTATAATAAAATTAGTAGGAGTTAGTAAATAATTAGCAGTGATACGGTGAATGGAAATGATACCGATTAGCCGAATTAGTGAATTAGGCAGAAAAATTAGTTATTCGGAATTAATTGAGAATTGTCGAGATAGTTCGTATATTTTAGTAGGTGTTTATGATTGGTTATTTTGGAGATTATGTTGAATACGTTGAGTTGTTATTTTCTTGTTGAATTATTGGTGATGTGTACGTTGTTGTATGTTGTTGTTTTATGCGAAGTTGCAGGATGTTTCAGTGACGATGTTTACCTCTATTTATTGGTAATGAAATTGGTGATATAGGCTTATGCCTGGTGACATGGAATTGTTGATGTTGTGTGTTGTGCATTATCGAGTTGCATTGCATTGCATATTTTAGCGACGACCTAGATTGGCAAAAATTAGCGACGAAGGCAGCCTTGTTTGATGCCTCTAATAATTGGAAATTGGCGACGAGGGATGAAGCTCTGATTGGTACCACATGCATTTGCATTGTTGAGTCTTATTTGAATTTTCATAAATATGATTGTTGCGAGGTGAAGTGATTTGTGATGTTGTTAACTGTGAATTGATTTGCGATTTTTTTAACTGCGATGTGATAATTTTGTATGATTTAATCCTAGCATATTATTTATCATACACTTGTTTATATTGTTGGATATCTCACCCCTTTCATTTGTTTTGTCGTTGCATTTATACTGGTAACATGCAGGTAGTGAAGAGTGAAGTTTTAGTTGTTGTTAGTTTGAGTCGGTGTTGCCGCTCTGATACGTAGCACTCGGGGGGATGAACGCTTTGTTTTGTTTTGTTGTTATTAAATTCAACTAAAGTTGTTTCTTTTGAAAAGTTTGTTTTGATTTAAGTTGTTTTATATTAAGAAAGATGCTATGATTAATTTGGAGTTTATATTAAGAATCTGCTGCATTTTTTTTAAAGAAATAAAGTTGGTTTATGTTTTGGAAATAAACAGGTTATTAATTGTTCATCCTAATGAGATGTGTTATGTATCTATGTGTTAAATGCGACTGTTATGCTATTGTTTTAAGTTGAAAATGTAACATCCTATTTGTTTGTTGAAATTTTGAAACTCTGATTTTAATATAACCGTTGGATAGAAATGGGGTGTTACATAAGTGGTATCAGAGCAGGTCCGTCCGTCTGGCCAAAGTTGTTGAGTCTTTAACAATCGAGTATTGTTAATTATTTTTTACCATTGTTTGTGTTGTAGTTATAAGTTGAGATGGCTGGAAGGAACGATGCTGCAATTGTTGTTGCTTTGGAAGTAATGGCTCATGCTATGGAGAATCATTCGAATGCTGGCGGGGATCCTGGATCTCGTAGCTTGGCGACCTTCCAGAGATAGAATCCGCGTACTTTCAAGGGTAAGTATGATCCTGATGGGGCTTTGAGTTGATTAAAGGAGATGGAGAGAATCTTCCGTGTGATGGACTACACTCAAGCGTAGAAAGTTCGGTATGGTACTCATATGCTGGCAGTCGAAGCTGATGACTGGTGGCTAGAGACTCGTCTGAAGTTGGAAGCTGCAGGTGAAGAGCTCACTTGGATTGTGTTCCGTAGGGAGTTTATGAGGAAGTATTATCCTGAAGATGTTCGGGGTAAGAAGGAAATTGAATTCCTTGAGTTGAAGCAGGGAAGGATATCAGTTACGGAGTATGCTGCAAAGTTTGTGGAGTTGGCTAAGTTCTATCCGCACTATAGTGCGGAAACTGCTGAATTTTTGAAGTGCATCAAGTTTGAGAACGGGTTGCGCTTGGAAATCAAGAAAGCAATTGGATATCAAAAGATTCGTGTTTTCTCTAATTTAGTGGATAATTGTAGAATTTATGAGAAGGATAACAATGCTCATTACAAAATAGTTAATGAGAAGAGGAGCAAGAATCAGAATTGTGGTAAGACATATGTTGCTCCAGCTAGTAGAGGAAAATGAGAAGTTGATGAGGGTCATAGAACTAGTGGGGGAGACACTCCTGCTAGTGTGACTTGTTTCAAGTGTGGAAAACCTGGTCATAAGATTAATGTGTATACTGCTGAGGAAAAGAGATGCTTTCGTTGTGGTAGGACTGGACACACAACTCCTAATTGTAGGCATAAGGTAGTTATCTATTTTAACTGTGGCAAAGAAAGGCATATAAGTAGCCAGTGTCAGAAACCAAAAAGGGCACCAGGCAGTAGAAAAGTGTTCGCGTTAGTGGAAACTCCAGCAGGCAATGAGGACAAAGATACTAGAGGTACGTGTTTCATTGATAGAACTTCGTTAGTTACTAGTACCTATGTTGATTAAGTTGAAGATAATTGCACATGTGTATTGGATTCTAAATTATAGTACGTTGTGGTTGTATCAAAAGGTTAGATGTAGAGGCGAAGTAAAGAATGGTTGTGTCGGATAAATTTTCGAGGACGAAAATGTTCTAAGTGGAGAGAGTTGTAATGCCCGGAAATTTAATTAATTATTTAATTAAATTATAGCTAAATTATTTAAGTGGATTATTGGAAGTTGGAATTAATTTAGTGATGAATTAAATTTAGTTATAGAATATTATTGGAAATAATATTAGAAATAAGTATAGATTAATGATTATTTTATTTGGGTCTATTTGGTGTTAGAAGTAGTAGAAAGGGAGGTGTAATATTGAGCCCATTAAGACAAAGATTTAATTGAATTATTATAGTTATAAAAAGGAAGTAGAAGTATGAGAATAGGGTTTACGTAGATAGAGTAACAAGAGAAAGGAATTGGAAGCAAAAGGGTTTAGAAGGAGAGGATACGAGAAGTGCAAGCCAGAACCGAAAATTAGGAACTCAATCGGAGTTAGAGAGATCGTTAAATCTAAGGTAAGGGTGGGGTTCAATATCTATAATCGGGTTTATGATAGATTGTATGCGGGGTTTGGATTGTATAAAAATTGTTGTTAGGTGTGTTTGTTGTTGTGCGTAAAATTCTGAATTTGCACTGTCATGATTTCTGATGAATTGCAGTGATGCAATCTATGAATTGTTATTGGAATTATTAACGTAATTATATGTTGTGTTTCGGTTGGATTTGAGACTGTAAATAGAAGAAAAATTTACAGAAGAAAAAGTTGCAGAACGAAGAAAACTATACGTGTGAAGAAAAAAATTTGTGGTGAGGGCCCCTTATACCAAGGATGGGCGCCTTAGCCTATTTGTTCTTTCTTTTGTTTTAATTGTTTCATTATGTTTTGTGGCAAAGTGGATATAGGCATATGGAAAGTAGTATCATATTATATATAACATAAATAATAGAATGAATTAATATAATTATCATGGGAGGTTCCAATATTATATATTAACCATGATTAGTAAAATACGATTACTAGTAACAGACAATAACAGTATAACTCTCTTGGAAAGTGCAGAAGATTAGTCCAGACTTTGATACAAAAAACATAGCAGGAAATTGGTAATAACAGGGTAGTATATATATTTTGTAGTATAATGTTAATTAGCAGTTGAATAATTTAGCAAAAATGACTTTACATGTAGCAAGAATAAACTTGTAACAGTGTTGAAATAATATGGAAGAGGATTAGTATTAAATTAGCAAAATGAGTATATATACCAGAGTTATATTAGTATCAATTTTGGAAACAATTATAGCAGAAGTATTTTTAGATGCAGGAAAACTGATTATATCAATATAATAAAATTAGTAGGAGTTAGTTAATAATTAGCAGTGATAAGGGTGAATGGAAATGATACCGATTAGCCGAATTAGTGAATTAAGCGGAAAAATTAGTTATCCGGAATTAATTGAGAATTGTCGAGATACTTCGTATATTTTAGTAGTTTTTTATGATTGGTTATTTTGGAGATTATGTTGAATACATTGAGTTGTTATTTTCTTGCTGAATTATTGGCGATGCGTACGTTGTTGTATGTTGTTGTTTTATGCGAAGTTGCAGGATGTTTCAGTGACGATGTTTACCTCTATTTATTGGTAATAAAATTGGTCATATAGGCTTATGCCTGGTGACATGGAATTGTTGATTGTGTTGTTGATGTTGTGTGTTGTGCATTATCGAGTTGCATTGCATTGCATATTTTAGCGACGGCCTGGATTGGCAATAATTAGCGACGAAGGCTTATGCCTTGTTTGATGCCTCTATTAATTGGCAATTGGTGACGAGGGATGAAGCTCTGATTGGTACCACATGTATTTGCACTTTTGGGTCTTATTTGAATTTTCATAAATATGATTGTTGCAAGGTGAAGTGATTTGCGATTTTTTTAACTGCGATGTGATAATTTTGTATGATTTAATCCTAGCATATTATTTATCATACACTTGTTTATATTATTGGATATCTCATCCCTCTCATTTGTTTCGACGTTGCCTTTATACGAGTAACATGCAGGTAGTGAAGAGTGAAGATTTAGTTGTTGTTAGTTCGAGTCGGTGTTGTCGCTCTGATACGTAGCACTCAGGGGGATGAACACTTTGTTTTTTGTTGTTATTAAATTGAATGAAAGTTGTTTCTTTTGAGAAGTTTGTTTTGATTTAAGTTGTTTTACATTGAGCAAGATGCTTGGTTAATTTGGAGTTTATGTTTAGAATTTGCTGCGTTGTTTTTTTAAAGAAATAAAGTTGATTTATGTTTTGGGAATAAACAGGTTATTAACTGTTCATCCTAATGAGATGTGTTATGTATCTATGTGTTAAATGTGACTGTTATGCTATTGTTTTAAGTTGAAAATGTGACATCCTATTTGTTTGTTGAAATTTTGAAACTCTGATTTTAATATAACTGTTGGGTAGAAATGGGTTTTACAGCCTCCTCTTGGGCTTCGTACAAAAGAACTCACTTGTTGAGTTCGCCTCCTCTTGGGTTTTGTACAAAAAAAACTCCCCTGTTGAGTTTGCCTCCCCTTGGGCTTCGTACAAAAGAACTCCCTCATTGAGTTTAGTCTTCTCTTGGGCCTCATACAAGATAGAGACCTGGAAATCTCTAACAGCCTCCTATTGGGCGTCCAATACAAAGAATCACCGTCGCTAGGATAGAATCCTAAGAGTATGGTTTCTCGGTGAAATCACTCTTAAAGCCAAGCCAACCATACCCTATAGCCTTCTCTTGGGCTCCCAATACAAGGACCCTCAATGTCCCTCGGAAAGTCTCCTCTTGGGCTCATAATACAATGACCCTCGATGTCCCTCGGATAGCCTCCTCTTGGGCTTACAATACAAGGACCCACGGGCTTCTTAAAAGCAAACCCCTAATCAATAATAAAACATTTCTCCTAAGAGATAAGACATGAATCATCTCTATGGAAGAAGTATCTCATCTATAGCATCACATACAAATCAAACATTTTCAAAATAAAACACTTTTTTCAAACAAACAAAACATCTTTCTTAACTGTAAGTGGCAACGCTTGTACACTCAAGCAAAACGCCCAATGCTTACAATGAAAGATTCAAGGTTTTTTCAAACATCTTTCTTAACTTGTAAGTGGTAACGCTTGTACACTGAAGCAAAACACCTAATGCTGACAATGAAAGATTCAACGTTTTTTTTCAAACATCTTTCTTAACTTGTAAGTGGTAATGCTTGTACACTCAAGCAAAACACCCAATGCTTACAATGAAAGATTTAATCAAACAAATTTTCAAAAATGTATGTGATAAAATAGATTAGATACATTTTTCATTAAGATGACACTTGTCGTTGTCTCTTAATATTTTCTTTGCTTCTACTAGCACATAATTAGGAACTACGATTACTCTGACTTTCTCAACCTCCTTTTGAGAATACGTAGGCACAAGGTATCACCCTTGGCGACCATACTTTTTTCTCCCTCAAACCAAACAAACCTTTGTTCCCTTAGATCCGAGCTAGAGATGCTCTAAGTCCCACTAGGGGATATGTATGTAGAGGATCCCAATGATCTTTGCAAGCATAATAATAAACAAACTTAGGTTCCTGCCTAACCTACCCTTCTTAAATCCCAAAGGAGAAACTTTCCCAAAATAGCATAGCAAATAAAACACACAAAAAATGCACAAAAAAGTTCCTATAGAAAACTATAGATATATAGGGTGCTAATACCTAGGGGTGGCAAACCGGGCTCGGCCCGTTGGGCATGTCTGTTTTGCCCGCACTTTAGTGCGTGGCGGGCCAAGAATTTAGGCCCTCACCCTCTAATGTGACCGTCCCGTCCCATTTTCTTCGCGGGCTTTTGCGGGCACGTGTTTTAACATAAAATTAAGCATTTTTAGACCTAAAAGGTGTAGTACCCGCGAGCTTTCCCTGCACTTAATTTTTTGCAGGGTGGGCCTATATTTTAGACCCTCATCCTCAACTACGACCGCCCTGCCCCATTTTTTTGCGGGCTTTTGCGGGGCGGGCCTAAACGGGGCAGGCATGCCCATTTGCCACCCCTACTAATACCTTCCCTTTATATAATCATCCCTCTTACCTTGGTCTCTCCCCAATGCGTTGCGTTTAGTTCACGCTAGTCGCATCACATATCTTATTTAGGGTATTTCAGCTTTCCCCTTTTCCTTTCCTTTCTTGTTTAGAAACAATAAAGGTTGGTGCTCGCGGCATCTTTTAAACAAAAAAAATCAAAAGATTAAATCGTTTTGAGCCGGAGATTCGAATTCCGATTCAATTCCCTCGTTTGTCACTTTTTACCGCGAACAGATTCTAGTCTAATATATTGATTATCATACTTTTGTTTATATTTTTTGCTATCTCACCCCTTTCATTTATTTCTCCATTGCCTTTATACTGGTAACATGCAGGTATTCAAGAATGAAGAATTACTTGTTGTTAGTCCAAGTCAGTCTAGTTGCTCTGATACGTAGCACTCGGGGGATGAATGCTTGATGCTATTTATTAATTATTTTTAGGCAAAATACCCTTTTTAGTCCCTTAACTATACCTCAAGGTACATTCTGGTCCCTTATCTTTAAAAAAGTTCCACGTTAGTCCTTTCCGTTCAATTTTACTAACGGTGTCAACTTTTGCTTGGGTGGCATCTGACGTGGTTGGTGGCACGCGACGTGGCACGACGTGGTGTTTCACTTTATTAAATAGCCAGAAAATTTTAAAAAAATACATTACTTTTGCCAAGATTTGTACCTAGGTTCCTATGCATACATGAGAAATAATTTACCACTACACCACTCTACAATTAATGATTATTCATTACTATTTCCATTATAAGTATTATTATTTTTATGTAAACAGTTATTATTATTATTATTTTATATAAACAGTACTATTATTATAAAAAGCTAGTTATTATTATTTTATATAAACAGTATTATTATTATTATATCAAAAACAGAATAATATTTTTTTTATTATTATTATTATTATGTTAAAATTGAATACTATAATTATTTTTAAAAACATATTATATTTATAAAAAGATATTTAATGATTACAAGCGTTAAATAATAATAATAATAATAATAATAATAATAATAATAATAATAATAATAATAATAATAATAATAATAAATATTATTGTTTTTTAAAATATTATATTATATTTTTATGAATGAATTATTCAGCTTTTATAAATATAATATGTTTTTAAAAATAATTATAGTATTCAATTTTAACAAATAATAATAATATTTTGTCATTTAAAAAAAATAATATTCTATTTTATAAAAATATAATAATACTTTAATTTAAAAAATAAAAAAAAGTTTTTGATATAATAATAATATTCTGTTTTTTAAAATATAATAATACTTTGATTTAAAAATAATATATGCTGTTTTTACAAGTATTAATAATAATATTCTGGATTTTTAACAAAATAATGTTAATAATATTTCGTTTTTAAAAAATAATAATAATATGCTTATATAATATACCATTTTAAAAAATATATTATTCGGTTTTAAAAATATAATATTCAGTTTTTAAAGCATATTATAATTGTTTATTTATTTTTTAATAATTTATTTATGCAAAAAAATGATAAAAATATTAATGATATGCAAAAATCGAAAGTAATTATTATTAACAAACTTAAAATCAAAATATTATTCTATCAATATAAATAAATATGTAATAAATATTTTATTTTTAAGTTTGTTAATAATTATTACTTTCGATTTTTGCATATAAATAATATTTTTACCATTTTTTGCATAAATAAATTATTAAAAAATAAATAAATAAATAAAATATGTTTAAAAAAAGAATAATATTTATTATTATTATTATTATTATTATTATTTAACACTTGTAATCATTAAATATCTTTTTATAAATATAACATGTTTTTAAAAATAATTATAGTATTCAATTTTAACATAATAATAATAATAATAATAAAAATATTATTCTGTTTTTGATATAATAATAATAATACTGTTTATATAAAATAATAATAACTATTTTTTATAATAATAGTACTGTTTATATAAAATAATAATAATAATAATTGTTTACATAAAAATAATAATACTTATAATGGAAATAGTAATGGATAATCATTAATTGCAAAGTGGTGTAGTGGTAAATTATTTCCCACGTATGCATAGGAACCTGGGTTCAAATCCTAGCAAAAGTAATGTATTTTTTTTAAATTTTCTGGCTATTTAATAAAGTGAAACACCACGCGTACCACATCACGCCACGTCGCGTGCCACCAACCACGTCAGATGCCACCCAAGCAAAAGTTGACACCGTTAGTAAAAATTGGACGGAAAGGACTAACGTGGAACTTTTGGAACAATTAAAGGACCACTTTGACTCTTTTTAAAGATAAGGGACCAGAATCTGGCTATTTAATAAAGTGAAACACCACGCGTACCACATCACGCCACGTCGCGTGCCACCAACCACGTCAGATGCCACCCAAGCAAAAGTTGACACCGTTAGTAAAAATTGGACGGAAAGGACTAACGTGGAACTTTTGGAACAATTAAAGGACCACTTTGACTCTTTTTAAAGATAAGGGACCAGAATGTACCTTGAGGTATAGTTAAGGGACTAAAAAGGGTATTTTGCCTTATTTTTATTACTTTAAGTTGATGACCTATAAGTTGAATTCATGAAGTATCATGTTGTTGTGGAAGTTTTTTAGTCGAATACAAATATTAGTGAATTGTAGTTGATTGAAAGTTGAATTAATTTATTACAAGTTCATCCAGGTTTTAAGTGTTATGTATCTGAATTAATATGATTAATGTATGTTGTTTTTATGTGAAGTAAATGTGGCATCCCATGTATGATGAGATTTTTCACTCTAATTTTTATTAAATATTCGATGGGTAGATTTGGGGTGTTACGTGAAGTGTTCATTCTTGAATGGACCCTTGGATGAAGAAGTTTATGTTAAACAACCAGTTGGATTTCTGAAACATAACAAATAGAGAAAGGTGTACAGGCTTCATAAAGCCCTGTATGGATTGAAACAAGCTCAAAGAGCTTGGAACAAGAAGATTTGTAGTTTTCTAAGGGAGAAAGAATTTGTGAAGTGCATAACTGAACCTGGAGAATATATAAGAATAAGCAATAGTGAATTGCTTATACTATGTCTCTATGTAGATGACTTGTTGATAACAGATAGCTGCAAGAAGGAGATCGAAGACTTCAAAGGTGATCTCAGCAAGGAATTTGAAATGTCTGATATAGGTGACATTTCATATTTCCTTAGCATCGAATTCTACAAGACTAGTAGAGGTTTGATGATACATTAAAGAAGATATACAGAAGAAATTCTCAAGAGATTTGAGATGGAATAATGCAATTCGAATTCGACACCTGCAGAACTAAGACTGCAACTATCGAAAGACTCATAAGATGATGTCGACCCAACTCAATATAGAAGACTTATTGGGTCCTTAAGATACCTTTGTCACATGAAGCCTGACTTAGCATATAGTGTAGGTGTGGTAAGTAGATTCATGCAGAAGCCAAAGGTATCACACCTAGAAGTGGCAAAGAGGATATTCAGGTATTTGAAAGGAACTCTTGACTATGATATTTTATTTTCAGCAGTTGATAAAGAAAACGAATGCAAGTTAGTGGGATACACAGATTCGAGTTGGTGTAGTGATGCTGAGGATCAAAAATCCACAACAGGATATATGTTTATGTTAGGTGGTGCGCCAGTTGCTTGGAGTTCGAGAAAGGAACCAGTTGTGGCATTATCATCATGCGAAGCAGAATACATAGATGTTTCTCTTTGTGCATGTCAAGCAACTTGGATGGTGAATCTGATCGAAGAAATTATAGGTAAAGATCATGGAGTAATTACCATGAAGATCGACAACATGTCAGCTATCAACCTGACGAAGAATCTGATAGCTCATGGCCGAAGCAAGCACATCAAAATGAGGTTCCATTATCTTTGAGAGCAGGTAGCAGATGAGAAGATGAATTTGGAACACTGCAGAACTGAGAATCATATTGCAGACATCATGACGAAGGGTGTGCAGGTCGAAGTATTTTGAAGACTAAGAGTAATGATGAGTATAGATAGTTTAGACACAATGAATTAGGTGGTGTGTTAAATTATAATTCATGTGTGTCAAAACTATGTGTGTCGAAAGGTCAGAGGTGGATCGAAGTAGATTGCTCGAACGAAGCCATTCCCTAGTCGAAGTGCTTGTGGTTCGAAGCATGCTACACAAATTTGATTAGTTTTAGATTTAGATTTAGTTTTTATTTAGATCTAAAATAGAATAGATTTGATTTAGTTCCAAAATAGGTATTTTGGGCTTTTATAGTTTTGAGCTTTGGCTAACCTAAATCTATAAATAGAGGGAGTAACCCCTAATTTTTGTAATCAAGTCATAAACAGAATTTTGCAGTTGCAAAGTGAATAATAAAGTTTTCCACAGTTTGTGGGCAGAGAGAAACTCTGCAGAAAATAATTTTTATTTTCTTCTTTAATTTTCTTTCATTGTCGTTGTTTTTGTGTGGTGATATCAATCTTGTTCATCAAGATTGGTAGAAATTCATCATAGATTTTAGTGAATTTCCAACCGTAATTTGGTTAGCTACGGTTTAGAGCATTTGGTTAATGCGAAATTCCATTATTTTTAAGGAGGAGGGTTGTGTTTTTTATGATTGTTTGTCGACGATTGTTATAAGAGCGTTGAAGTGGCTTTGTTTCTTTTGTAAAAAAGCTTATTTATGTAACTTTTATTATTGGAATACTCTACATCTCATATGTTTAATGATGTAAAGGCTTTCTGAATTGTTCTTCCGAGTAGAGTGTCCCTTATACTCCCTTTAATAGAATTTTTGCCAATTAAAATAAATATAATCGATGTGAAATAAAAAGTCAAACCTAAAAGACCATAATATTTTTGTGAAGAAAATAAATCTATTTATAAAAAGATAAATGTGAGATATTGGGTCGAACTCTATTGTATCGAAGGATGCTAGAATTGTTAGCATCGAATTGGGCCTGTTTGTTATGTCCAATTGGTTAAGTTAGCTTGTACCCTAAGTTAGCTTGTAATGGGTATTTGTGATAAAAGCCCATTAGTTTAGTATGTTAGGTTTATTATAAATAGCATACTAGTCTCTCATCATTGCACACTGCAAATCCTAATTTAGGGTGAGAGGGTTATTTGTTATTCTTGTATACTTGTAATCTTGTTTTTAAGATAAAGGAAAGAATAGCAGTTAATAACCAATCCTTGTGTTCATCGTGTTCTTCATTCTTTTTCCCTACCTTGCAACAAGCTTATATATATTTGTTTCAAGGCATCCGATTCACAACAAATTGGTGCGGTGAGCGTGGAGAAGATGCCTTCGACAAAGTATGAGATTGAAAAGTTCACCGGAGTGAACGATTTCGGTCTGTGGCGCTTGAAGATGAAAGCCCTACTGGTTCAGCAGGGTTGTTTGGAAGCGTTGAAGGGAGATTCAGCCATGAACGAAGAGTTGACGGCAGCTGAGAAGAAGGCCCACAACGCAATTTTGTTGAGCCTTGGTGATAAGGTTCTTCGACAGGTATCAAAGGAGACGACGGCGGTAAGGTTATGGGTGAAACTTGAAAGTTTGTACATGACTAAATCGTTGGTGAATCGACTTACCAAGCAAGCTTTGTATTCATTAAAGATGATTGAAGACAAAGTGTTGGTTGAAAGTTGGATATGTTCAACAAGCGATTCTTGATCTTGAAAATATTGATGTGAAGATCGATGATGAAGAAGCTGTTGGCGCTGCCGATCACATGCCCACTTCAAAGAAACTCTTTATGGAAGGAGTCCCGACTTTGAAGAGGTTCAATCACCTTGTATTCAAGGACTTGAATGAACGAAGGAGCATAAACCTTCGACGATTGGTGAAGGTTTGACCGTTAAAGGAAAATTCTTGCGAAAGGATAATAAGTTCGACAAGAAGAAAGGTAAAAGTCAGCAGAAGTTTTATAGTGGTGAAGCATCTAGTA
This sequence comes from Vicia sativa, assembly GCA_021764765.1. Classification (NCBI taxonomy): domain Eukaryota; kingdom Viridiplantae; phylum Streptophyta; class Magnoliopsida; order Fabales; family Fabaceae; genus Vicia; species Vicia sativa. The sequence continues at coordinate 203,711,430 of CM038793.1, forward strand.
TTTGATGCTATCATTGTAAAAATGAGGGTCACACAAGAAAAGTGTGCCCTGAACGCCTGAAAGATCATGGAGGAAAGGATAATGGCAATGCAGCTATTGTTCAAGATGATTTCGACTCATCTGATGTTCTTGTGGTTTCAAGCAGCAACCCGTCGAAGGAATGGATTATGGATTCTGGGTGCACTTGGCACATGACTCCAAACAAAGACTTGTTCGAGGAATTATGTGATCAAGATGGTGGATCTGTATTGCTGGGAAACAACAAAGCTTGCAAGATTGCAGGTATTGGATCTGTGAGATTCAAACTCCATGATGAGTTAATAAGGTTATTGACTGAAGTCAGGTATGTACCTGATTTGAAGAAAAATTTGATTTCTCTTGGTGAATTCGACAAGAAAGGATATGTTTTTCAAGGAGAGAAAAGTATTCTAAGAGTCATGAAGGGGTCGAAGGAAGTCTTGAGAGGCGGAGAAACAAGGCTTGATACCTTGTGGTGAAGTTGTAAGTGGTTCGACAAATGTTGCATCCACGAAACCTTTGTCGAAGATGTAACCGCACATGAGATTAGGCCATGTCGCTGAAAGGGTCCGTCGAATTGGGAAACAAAATTTGCTTGGGAAGACAAAGTCGAAAACCAAGTTTTGTGAACCTTGTGTACTTGGAAAATCTTGCAGAGTGAAGTTCAACAAAGGCAAACAAAGAACACATGGATCCCTTGATTACATACATGCCGATCTTGGGGCCTCGCAAGGTGTCCATCACATTCGGAGCAAGGTATTTTCTATCCATATTAGATGACTATTCCGAAAGTTATGGGTATTCATTCGTAAGACTAAGGATGAAACTTTGAGAATTTCAAAGGTTGGAAGACTCGGTCGAAAACCAACCGAAGAAAGGTCAAGAGGTTGAGAATGCATAATGGTCTTGAATTTTGCAATGAGGCATTCGATGCCTTTGTGTTGCCTCCGGTATTGCAAGACACGAACTCGCAGCACTCCACAACAAAATGGTTTGGTGAAAGGTTTAATCGAACCATCTTGGAGAGAGTTAGATGCATGTTGACTAGTGCCGGATTAAAGAAGGTGTTTTTGAAGCTTCGACAAAGAACATATCCGATAAATAGATGTCCTTCGATCGCTAGATATGAAGACACCAAGAAGTTTGGTCGGGACATCCACCAAATCTTGACAAACCGAGAGTATTTGGTCGCGTAGCCTATGCTCACATTAGGCAAGACAAGGTCGAACCTAGAGCTCTTAAATGCATGTTCATGGGATATCCCGGAGTCAAAGCTTATAGGATATGGTGCCTAGAGTCGTCACAAGAATTATCACCACGAGATGTTGTTTTCAATGAAGTGAAATGGCTTTCAAGAAAACGGATGATGTTGGTCGGCGCGTATTCGACGAAGAGTCGAACAGTAGATATTCGCTGAGGTGGAGCATGTTGATGCCGAATTGCATATCCCGATAAAGTCAAGAAGCGATGATCCCGATGAAGTTGAGGAAACTGCTGATGACTATCTATTAGCAAGAGATAGGACACGAAGAGTCATCAAACCACCAAAGGTTTGGGTATGCAGATCTTATAGCTTATGCCTTAATCTCTCGCAAGTGAGGTTCGGACGAAGAACCAAGAGACCATAAGGAAGTTATGAGGAGTCGAATAAGACCGAATGGTCAAGGCCATGGATGATGAGATGAAGTCTCTTCATGATAACAACACTTGGGAATTGATCAAGAAACCGCTAGATCCAGTTAGTCACCGTAAATGGATTTTCAAAGTTAAGGAAGGAATCGGCGTCGAAAAGATACAAGGCAAGGTTGGTTGCAAGGGTTTCACTCGTAAAGAAGGTATAGATTTCAATGATGTGTTTTCTCCGTTGTGAAGCATAGGTCCATTCGAATGTTGCTTGCCATGGTGGCACGTTCGATCTTGAATGGAATGATGGATGTGAAGACTGCTTTTGTATGGTGATCTAGATGAAACAATCCCGATGAGGCAACTCAAGGGTATGTCGAAAAGGAAAGGAAGATTATGTGTGCAAATTGAATAGATCCTTATATGGGATGAAACAATCTCCTCGACAGTGGAATAGGAGATTCGACAAATTCATGACACGCATAAGTTTCGTTAGAAGTCAGTTCGACCACTGTGTTTACTTTAGATTTCGTCCTGGTAATTCATTTGTTACTTTGTTGCTTTATGTTGATGATATTCTCATAGCAAGTAACAATGTCGAAGAGGTATTAAGGGTGAAGGCTGAACTCAATAAGGAGTTCAAAATGAAGGATCTAGGAGCAGCTTCTAGGATTCTTGGAATTGACATTCGAAGAGATAGAAAGCAGTCGAAGTTATGCTTATCTCAGGAGGCATATTTACCAAAGGTTCTCGAAAAGTTTGGTATGTCAAATTCGAAGCTTGTTGTGACTCCAACAAACCCTCAATTCAAGTTGAGTATTGATCAATGTCCCAGTACTGAGGTCGAAAGAACTTATATGAATAGCATCCCATATGCTAATGTAGTAGGTTCTTTGATGTATGCTATGGTTTGTACTAGACCCGACATAGCATATGCAGTAAGTCTTGTAAGCAGGTACATGGCGAATCCTGGAAAGGCTCACTGACAAGCATTGAAGTGGATTCTAAGGTACATAAATGGGTCTCAAGCAGTCTTAATTTATGGTGGAGCCTTTGGTGAAGATAGTAGCAAAGAATCGAAGGATATGTCGACTCGACTACGCAGTTGTATGGATTCTAGAAAATCTATTTCGGATATGTTTTCACTATGTTTGGTACATTATTAGTTGAAAGCAACACTTCGAAGGTTGTTGCATTATCAACCACAAGCGGAATATATTGCTTTAAATGAAGTCGTGAAAGAAGCATTGTGGCTTGAAGGTTTTGCTAAGGAGTGAAAATTCAAGGGAAGTTATCACATTAAATGTGATAGTCAAAGTGCAATACACAAGAATTCAATTTATCATGAGCGAACCAAGCACATTGATGTGAGGTTGCATTTCATCGGAGGGTAATCGAGCGTGAGAAGTCCAAGTGTCAAGGTTTCGACAGATCATGTCACCGATATGATCACCAAGACATTGTTAGTTGCAAGTTTTTCCACCGCATTGATAAAGCTACATGAAGAAAACTAATTTGTTAGTTGATAATAGAGTTTGTTCCAAGGTGGAGATTTGTGAGATATTGGGTCGAACTCTATTGTATCGAAGGATGCTAGAATTGTTAGTATCGAATTGGGCCTGTTTGTTATGTCCAATTGGTTAAGTTAGCTTGTACCCTAAGTTAGCTTGTAATGGGTATTTGTGATAAAAGCCCATTAGTTTAGTATGTTAGGTTTATTATAAATAGCATACTAGTCTCTCATCATTGCACACTGCAAATCCTAATTTAGGGTGAGAGGGTTATTTGTTATTCTTGTATACTTGTAATCTTGTTTTTAAGAGAAAGAAAAGAATAGCAGTTAATAATCAATCCTTGTGTTCATCGTGTTCTTCATTCTTTTTCCCTCCCTTGCAACAAGCTTATATATATTTGTTTCAAAGCATCTGATTCACAACAATAAACAAAACATAATCGATATGAAATAAAAAGTCAAACTTATAGGACCATAATAATTTTGTGAAGAAAAAAAATTTATTTATAAAAAGATAAACAAACTTATGAATAGACTTACTAACATATTGTGAAACAAAATTACAACTAATCTCATAATGCAACTAATATTAAAATTTAACTAATGCACTGTCTTATAAACAGGCTAAACAAAAAAATTCAAAAAGGTGACGACAAATTGACACCGATCATTGAAAGTTCCGCTATGAACCAATCGTGCTTCTCATTCTTATGCAATGAAACATTTAAGCGGCAATATATAATATGCACTGATTCGTATCTTCAAAAGTATAATCCATTAATCTCAGTTTAATTAACAAAAAAACTTCATCTTTTGCTTTCATTTACGTGAAAAAGTTGTTAATATTGTAATGTAATGTGAATTTCTTATTCTATTTCATAGCGGTAAAAACTATTTTATGTAATTTTAAAAATATTTTTGAAAAATTGAAATATATTTTTGATTTGCACTCTATATACTTATAATTTATTTGTTTTGAGATATGTCCTTTAAAAAGTAAGAAATGAAATCAAAAATATACTTCCAATCCAAATTGAAAATACATTTTCGATTTTCAACAAAACAAAACATTTGCACCAAGTGACTCATGGCACTTTTTGTGTTGTTTGTGCAACAAGTTATTTATATTAGAAACCGAAAATGTATTTTCGATTTGTACCAGAAGTGCATTTTCGGTTTTTTGTAAATGTAATTTTAAAACGATGCACATTGTTAATATATTTCTGGTCTCAGGAATAATTTTAGAATTTCACGTGGTACCTAAGAAAAGCATGAGATAGAATAAAAAATCGTAATAACTATTAGAATGTCTTATTAAGTCTAGAAGAAATCCAAGTTATATTGCATGAATAATAATGATTATTTTAGTTTGAAAAGTTCATAATTATAAGCATGCATACGGATTCTTCAAACGTTATATTTAGCATGAAGCTAAATTTATAAGAATCTAAAATGGAATATCTTATGATCCTATAACATGTTGCATTATCATAGCATGGATTAATTGGAATTTGAACACTTTGTTTCTATATATATAAATTAAGACTTAATTAAGAGCAATGAACTCAGCACTTTGAACAACTAAACGTGTTTCATTTTCATGCTCACTTCTGAGGTATATTAAAAGTTCTCTGCCTAAAATGTTGCTGAATTTTCTTCATGTCTCTTACTTAGTCATTTTTTAATAAGTCTTTTATCTAGAAGTGTTGAACTTTTCGGAAGCTGAGAAAAATAGAAGAAAAGTAATGCAGTGAACTGTTACTGTTTATTAGTCATTTTAAATAAGTTTTTATCATAGAAAACTATACACAAAAATGTTGAACTCTTCAAAAGCTGAAAGAAAAAAAAAGGCTAGTCTATTTAATCCATGCAACATTTTTGTGTTATTCATACTATATTACATCAACTCACATTATAGCAAGGTATGTTTGGATTGGTTTATTAAAGTTTAACATCTAATTTAAGTACATTTGTGATAGTTGTTTATGGAAATAACTTACGCCATGCATAAAAGATGTTTTCACCTGCATGCTGGGACGTTTTAAGTTTTTTGAGGCCTCGTATATGTCAATTATGATTCAACTGTGACAAAAAAACTAAAGATCTTATTTAGTCATAGGTTCATCGTTGAAAATCTATTATGAGATCTTATTTAACCACAATTTAACTGTGACAAATTTGAGACAATGTTGGAAAATAATTACTTAATTTTATACTTTTAAATTATATGTGATTAGTCTTAACTATACTTTTGTTTAAGATATATATTATCTATGGTGCAATTGTTGGGTTGGTTCTTGCTCCAAACTTGTTGGAAGACATGTGTGTGTAAATACAACAAGAGTTAAAGTAAGGTGTTGGAACTGATTTTGTCTGATACTACCAGGTTTCCAAGACTGCTAGTTTGTTTTTCGAAAAAAAATGGACACAGAAAGATCAATAGAAGACCAATTCTCCAAGCTACATCCTTCTTTACCAGACAACACAAGAATCGGAATAATCGGGGCCGGTCCAAGTGGTTTATCAGCTGCTTATGCATTAGCCAGACTTGGTTATAAGAATGTTACAGTTTTGGAGAAACATCACACAGTTGGTGGCATGTGTGAATCAGTAGAAATTGAAGGTATGTCATAGTTTAGTTTCACACTCGACGTGGTTCTAAATCGTTTCAAATCGCGGTAAAATGTGATTATTGCGACCACAATTGTGGCTGCAGTGTGGATTTTGAATGTGTGCGCATATGTCTATACAGGAAAAACTTATGATTTGGGAGGACAAGTTCTTGCTGCAAGCAGTGCCCCGGTTATCTTTCACTTGGCGAAAGAGACGGGTTCTGCATTAGAAGAAATGGATTCTCACAAGCTTGCTGTCGTTGATCCTTCATCAGGAGAATATCAAGATATTAAAGTTGCTGATGATTATGTATCTGTTATGTCGCTTACATTGGATATACAAGTTAGTCCATACTCTCCCGTCAATTTTATAATCTTTCGAATATCAAACCGATCATAGAGATTGTTCCATTGTTTGCTGACTTGAAATTTGAATGCTGCTGTTGTTGATTGACAGGAAAAAGTGAAGAATTATGATCGTATCGGGGTTCACGCTGTTAGCAACATTGCCTCAGACTTAACTCCAGAGTATCTAGAGTGTCATGGAATCAAATCTGTTCCTAAATCTGTAGCTTATGGTTACACTGCTTCAGGATATGGGTTTGTTCAAGACATGCCTTATGCATATCTTCATGAATTTACTCGAACGTCAATGGCTGGAAAAATTCGACGATTTAAAGGTGGATATACAAGTCTTTGGCAGAAGATTGCGGAATCACTTCCTTTGAGACTTCTATGTAACACTGAAGTATTGTCAATCAAGCGGAACTCTAACAGCGTCGTGGTTCGTATCAAGAACTTAAACGTAGTTGAATCATTGGTATTCGATAAGATAATAATTTCTGGTTCGTTTCCATTTAATTATGGAAGAATTTACCGATCGCCTTCTACTTTCATAGGTATGTAGACTTGTCACCGAGTCATATTTTTTTTAAGTTTTTGTTTCTTTCTTCGGCATGGTAACTTATTGAACAAGTCTTACGGCAGAATGCGAAAAAGAAGTAATGGATGCAAGTGACCTTGAAAGAGATTTATTCAGCAAAGTCGAGACAAATGATTACTACACCACTGTTTTGAAGATCAAAGGGCTAGAACATTTTCCTATTGGATTTTATTATTTTAGTAAATATATGGAAGATCCCAGCACAATTGGAAATCCAGTTGCAATGCAGAAATTTTATGACGACAGTAATATATTCTTGTTTTGGTCCTACGGAAACTCGGTTGATATTAAGGGATCAACTGTCAAGGAGCTTGCAATGAAGACAGTCAAAGCCATGGGAGGAGAAGTTGAGAGTTTCATTCTTCAACGCCGCTTTAAATATTTTCCGCATGTTAGCAGCCAAGGTATTTCATGTATTTTTATTGTTTTTCAATTTCATTTTTCAGATCCGTCTTTCGATTCCATGTCTCTAAATTTAGAAGCTTTAATGCAGATATGAAAGATGGATTCTATGAAAAGCTGGAATCAGAGCTTCAAGGATCAAATCATACTTATTATGTAGGTGGGCTTATGGCATTTGAGCTTACAGAAAGGAACTCATCTTATGCCATGGCTCTAATTTGCAAGAACTTTGCCAACAGAAATGATTTGCCAATATTTCCTTACACTAAGGTAATTTATCATTTCTATACATTTTATGGATCTTAGACAGTTATTTCCAAATGGACATGCACCTAATATAAGCATGTCTTCTGCAGAATTTGTTTCCCTTACAAAATGAGCTACAAAAGAAGAACCCTAAAGAATTAGATGAATTGCCAGAAGTGAAATTTCCGAATTTGCCTACTTTGAATAGCTACTTAAAGTACTGGGGGGCTCATCCAATCACTCAAAACAAGACTCTTTATACATGGATTAATGAAGAAGGGAATCCGGTGAGCCGCAGGACCTATGGAGAACAGCATTACTATTCTTCTTGTGTTGCTCACAAGCTCTTGACGAGCCAAAAGCCAGTTATCAAGCCCGGTGACCGAGTTCTCCTCGTCTACGTCCCCGGTTTAGATTTTATTGATGCCTTCTTTGGATGCCTAAGAGCTAAAGTCTTGCCAGTTCCAATTATTCCCCCGGATCCTATGCAAAGAAGTGGACAGGCACTAATGAAAATTGAAAACATTTCTAAGTCATGTGGCATTGTTGCGATTTTGTCAACATTAGCTTATCACTCAGCCGTCCGTGCAGGTTCATTGAAAAATATGATTTCACTAACACGGAAAAATGGGAAGTCATCCAGCCGCTGGCCGAATCTTCCGTGGTTGCATACTGATACCTGGGTCAAGAATTCTAAGAGCATTGTTTTGGAGCATCTTGATGATCAAAACGAACCACAACTTGACGACACATGTTTCTTGCAATTTACCTCGGGATCAACCGGTGATGCTAAAGGAGTCATGATCTCTCATGGAGGGCTGATACATAATGTGAAGTTGATGCAAAGTAGATACAAAAGTACCTCAAAGACTAAACTGGTAAGTTGGCTTCCTCAGTATCATGATATGGGGCTAATTGGAGGACTTTTTACGTCGCTTGTTAGTGGTGGATCTGCGATTTTGTTTTCACCAATGACATTTATCAAGAAGCCAATGTTATGGCTTGAAATCATCAGCAAGTATCAAGCAACTCATAGTGCCGGCCCTAACTTTGCCTTCGAGTTACTGATTCGAAGATTAGAGTCTGACAAGGATAACATTCGGAATTTAGACCTTTCATCTTTAGTTTTTCTTATGGTTGCTGCTGAACCAGTGAGACAGAAGACCTTAAAAAGATTCATTGAGTTAACGACTCCTTTCGGCTTATCTCAAAAAGTGATGGCTCCTGGATACGGCTTGGCAGAAAATTGTGTGTTTGTAAGCTGTGCATTTGGAGAAGGTAAGCCTATTATTGTTGATTGGCAGGGTAGAGTTTGTTGTGGGTATGTTCATCCAGCGGATAAAGATATCGATGTTAGAATTGTTGATCCAGACACTTGCGAAGAGTTTCACGAAGACGGGATGGAGGGAGAAATCTGGATTAGTAGTCCAAGTGCAGGAGTAGGATACTGGGGAAGGGAAGAATTGAGTCAGAAAACTTTCAGGAACGAACTTACAAATCATCCCGGACGTATATACACAAGAACCGGAGACTTGGGACGAATAATAGATCAGAAGCTATTCATCACTGGAAGAATCAAGGATCTTATCATTGTTGCGGGAAGAAATATTTACTCCTCTGACGTGGAAAAGACGATTGAGACTTCATCTGAATTTCTTCGTCCTGGTTGCTGTGCTGTCATTGGTGTCCCTGAGGAAATTCTATCAGCAAAAGGGATTTCCATTCCAGATGGCTCTGATCAGGTTGCGTTGGTTGTGATTGCAGAAGTAAGGGATGGTAAGCCAGTTAGCAAGGACGTGATCGACAACATTAAGATGCGTGTGGCAGAAGAACACGGAGTCAGTCTTGCTTCTGTCAGGTTAATCAAGCCTAGAACCATCAGCAAAACTACATCAGGAAAGATCAAGAGATTTGAATGTATCAAGCAATTTACAGATGAGACGCTGCACTTGGTACCTCTACGTACAAAACCTATGATGACAAAGAAATCTAAGGTATGGTCATTTACTACATCAACCTGCAGAGCAGAAAAACCATTCCAGCTAGTAAGAAGTGCACCTGCAGATAGTAAGAGGATCAATAAAAACGACATTGTAGAGTTTCTAAGAGTTCTTATTTCTGAGCAGACTGGAGTATCAATCAACAACGTCTCAGTAACAGACAACCTCACATCCTACGGAATTGACTCAATTGGTGTCGTTAAAGCAACTAAAAAACTCTCAGATTTCCTTGGAACACCAGTTGCAGCTATTGATGTTTTCACTGCATCATGCATCCTTGAATTGGCTAGCTTCTTAGAGGATCTTCTGTCAAAGACTCAGCCTCAGATAGTGAGAAGTATACCTGTCCCTATTAAAAGGATTAATAAGAACGACATTGCAGACTTTTTGAAAGTGCTTATTTCTGAGCAGACTGGAGTACCAATCGACAACATCTCAGTCACAGACAACCTGACATCCTATGGAATCGACTCAATTGGTGTGGTTAAAGCAACTCAAAAACTCTCAGATTTTCTTGGAACACCAGTTGCAGCAATAGATGTTTTCACTGCGTCCTGCATTCAAGAATTGGCTAACTTCTCTGAAGAACTTCTATCAAAAACTCAGACTCAGCTTTCAAACAATCTATCCGATGTTCCAGAAGCAGAAATTGATTCAACTGAATCAGTTGTGGAGGTATCCAAGTCTCGCCAGTTGGGTATCCGTTTACTTCAATTCCTGGCTCTTATTTATATCTCAATCATGCTGGCCTCTCCTGCTTATCTATCCATAACTGCTTTTTTAAACTCCAGCCAAGGTGCCAATAAATCAGTAGCTGGACTTCCTTGGTTAAGTTACATAATTTCGCTGGTTTTTGCACCTCTTGCTTGGATTCTTTGCATTGCTTCTACTTGCATTTGCATTTCAGTGTTTGGAAATTCTTTATGGGGGCTAAACTATGAACATACCTCAGACATCTCCATCTATTCAATGGATTTCGTCAAGTGGTGGGCACTATATAAGACTCAAGAAATTTCCTCTAAAGTTTTGGCAACACACCTCAGAGGAACAGTGTTTCTGAACTACTGGTTTGAGATGTTGGGTGCAAGAATTGGATCATCAGTTCTTCTTGATACAGTTGACATCACAGACCCAGCTCTGGTGTCAATCGGAGACGGAGCTGTCGTTGCAGAAGGTGTTTTGGTTCAAAGCCATGAGGTAAAGAAAGGAGTTCTAAGTCTCCATCCCATTAGGATTGAAAACTGTTCTTCTATTGGACCTTATGCTGTTGTTCAAAAAGGAAGTGTTGTTGGAGAAAGTGTTGAAGTACAGGCTTTGCAAAAGGTTGGAGGAGGAGAACATGTGCTAAAGCCAAATAACCTTGATATTATTGATAAGGTATGTTCCATTAGAAAATGCTTACAAAAATACGTTATATAATCAATTAAGTTGTTTGTCACAAAAGAACTTATATCTACATCATAAATTAATGATAGAAGATGATTGAAGTTTGAAAGACTAACTAATACCTTGACACTTTTATTTCAGAATGCAGATCTTCCTGTTATTAACAGCAAAACTCAATATGATACCATCTACCACTTTATGGGGATCTATCTAGTTGGCTTTCTCTCCTCACTTGCTGCAGCCATTGCATATTTCTTACACATCAAATTCTCCAAGCATCCTCCATCACTCCAACACTTTTCATTTGTTTGCATATGTGGCGCTTTTCACTGGATCCCTTTTACTGTCATTGCATATGCTTCTACGTTCCATGATATCCCATCAAACCCCATCACTTTTGCCATTTCATTTACAGGCGCCTACTTGCTTCATAGTCTCATACTCATCACTCTCACTGCTGTTCTTACTCGTCTCCTCATAAATAACCCAAAGCAAACCAAATTCAAAACCTGGCTTCAATGTCGATTAAACATTTCCTGCCACCTTAGATGTGCTAAGCTTCTCTCAGGAACAGAAGCCTTCTGTGTATATTTACGCCTTATGGGAGCAAAAATTGGCAAACATTGCTCCATTAGAGCCATCAACCCAGTTTCAAATCCAGAGTTAATGTCAATCGGCACCGGCGTCCATCTCGGAGATTTTAGCAAAATCATTACAGGGTTTCATTCTTCCAATGGATACACTCGTGGAAAAATCGAGGTTCAAGATAACTCGGTTATTGGAAGCCAAAGCCTAATTCTCCCTGGTTCTCTCATCCAAAAGAATGTGATCCTTGGTGCACTTTCAGTAGCTCCAATGAACTCTATACTCGAAGAGGGTGGTTTATATATCGGTTCACCATCCCATATATGTAACTTAACTTCACCATTGCACAAACAAGACTCACAAAAAGTAACCTTCACATTGACAAGGAAATGGTATCAAACCTTCTCATCACTTTTCATTCAGCCATTTTTACAAACAGCTTTACCTCATATCTTATTGGGATTAGCAATTTATGCTCCCTTGAACTTGATTTTTCACCTAAAGAATACCAAAAAAGTTCCAATCTTTTGGTTACTTCCTTTGATATGGATTCTCTCAGGAACTATAGCTTCATTAACATGTGTTATAGCCAAATGGGTTCTTGTAGGAAGGAAGAAAAAAGGTGAAAAAGTTGCTATATGGAGTAAAGGAATAATCTTGGATACTACATGGCAAGCTATAAGAACATTAACAGGTGATTATTTCATGGAAATGACAAGTGGGTCATTTATGTTTGTGAAATGGATGAAGATGATGGGTGTTGATGTAGACATGGATGATGGTGATGTTTATGTTGATAGCATGGGAGCATTGTTGAACCCTGAGATGGTTAAGATAGAGAGAGGTGGTTGTGTGGGAAAAGAAGCATTGTTGTTTGGACATATATATGAAGGTGATGAAGGAGGGATGGTGAAGTTTGGAGAGATTAAGGTCGGTGAAGATGGGTTTGTTGGGAGTAGAGCTATGGTTATGCCTGGTGTGAGATTGGAGAATGGGGCTAATGTTGGTGCTTTGTTGCTTGCTATGAAAGAAGAAGTTGTTATGTCAAGGTGAAAGTGTTGATTAGTGTTTTGTGTATGTGTTGTAATGTTTGGTTTGGAGTTTGATTAGAGTGGAGACTTGTGACTCTCATTTGGGGTCTAGCAAATTGAATAAATTTGACACTGTGAAATTTCACTCAAATTCCACATGTACGTTGATACTGTTGGAATCTGTATGTAATGTAATATATAAAGGTTCATGTGGACTTTGCCGCCACTTTTTCATGATGAAATTATTATGGCTTGTTGAATATACCTTTTATTCTTGGGATTGTTATGAGCACAGATGATTAGTGATAATTATTGTGTCTTGTAATACTAGAATCTGAATTAATTCATTAAACATAAATAAATAGAATTATAACTTCTCTATAGTCGTAGAGGTGGATATTATTGGTCGAATTGTGTTAACAAAGATCAATTTTGTTCATTTGTCTTTTACTTTCGTTTATCCCTGACGATTAACCTCTGTGTCAAATTCGAAGTAACAAGGTTCAACAAGGCATATAATTTCATATTAAGGCAAAGGAGGGTTGAAGATTTGTTGGCTCGGTAAAGTTCATAGACGACGATGCGGGAGAAAAAATCAGTCGACATTGAGGATACCAATTGGGTAGAGATGAAGAAGAAGGTCGCATAATTGATTCACCTATGTGTTTAAGAAGATCTGGTGTATCATATCTTGGACTCGCGACTCCGAAAGAGGTTCTGGACAAATTGGAGAGTCAATATATTGAAACGGGTGCACTTTGAGAAATGGTGATCTTCAAACTATGGTGTTGATCCCCTCCACGACGGCTCAGGATGGACCAACATGTGCAGTAGAGATTAGAGATTACAGTCTGTCTTTAGCGTGTGAACCGATTTTATACCCTGGGTCAAGTGGAGTGGATTTGAGATGGATTGGGTCTTTGTCATTTGGACCTCTATCCAGCACAAAACAGTTTCCCCAAAGGCTTTGTCGGGCACTGAAGGAGTTGGGAAAAGCCTTAAGTGATGTTGGTCGGCTTCCAATATGTTGTCTGATATAAAATATAAGAGAAATATTTGGAATCAATTGAAAAATTAATGGAGAACAAGTGCACTAAATGCAATCTCATCCTTTGAAACGTTTCATAGTCTTTTTATGACACATGTAGTGATGAGACTAGCTAGGTCATAACACAATTTATAATGCACACGAGTGTACTTGAGTCTGCGTTTATCTCTGAGGGGAAATATTATCGTTGATCTTATGACTTTTTCTCTAGTTGGTCTGGATCCTTTAACCGCAAGTTCTTATAAATAGGAGAAATATAATTAAGTGTTTTGAAAATTTTCGCAACCCTTGGTATTCAAACTTACGGTCACTTTCCCCAAAAGCGTTTTTATTTCTTCTTCCATAAGAATATTACTAGAAGCGATTTTTAGTGCCTTGCTCAAAGTTTTTACCTTTCTTCCTCTTCTCCTTCTTAATCAATCACACGTAACCAGGTACTATTCTAAACTCAAGATTTTATCTTCAGTATTTTCTGTTTTCTAGTCAGAATGAGAGATAGTATGTGTTGATGCTAATCGAAAAATTCGATTACGAACAAAACAATGAAGTCGCCACCTAACTTTATTTATTCCTAATGAGGAAAGGGAAAATATAGATAAAACCCAAAGAAATGAAAATGTGAAATGAAATGGTCTTTGAGACCAAGAGATGCGGGTTCGGGAGTCGGTTATACAAGGGAAAGGTATTAGCACCCCTCACATCCATCGTACTTGATGGGACCCATTTAGTTCTAAGTGTGTTTGTGTTTTTAGTGTGTTAATTTGCTATCTTCTAATTACTATGCCCGAAAAGAGAAAAGAAATGAACCATGTTTTAATTTTTTGAAAGCGTGCTCGCCAAGATGTTAGAATCTTGTGCCTACGTATTCCCCAAGTGCGATGAGAAAGTCAGAGCTTACGTAGTTCTCGGTTGCGAGAACATGTGTTGGTTGGTTGATTTTATTTATGAAAATAGGAGCTTAATCGTACGTGGACGATAAGACATCACTAGTACAATTCGCGTGTGAGCGAAAGAAGATCGCGTGTGAGAGATGTGAGTTTCAAAAAGGGACTTGCACGTGGGCAAGGTTTGATGAGTTTGAATTGATTTTAAGTAGGGATGACAAGTACTGAAACATTAGGCTATCATCTAATGATTCAAGTACTCGAAACTAGTGAGTGAGCTCGACCAATCATCTCTCATCCCAAAAAGTTTATTATGAAAATGGTGAGGTGAAATGAGGCTCACGTTATTAGGTGTGAATAAAAGTGTTTAAATCATTAGGCTATCATCTAACGACCCAAATACTTTAAATTCAATTAAACCGTTGGGCTATCATCCAACAATTTAATCGAATGTCACTCTAATTATTGTTTGTCATGGATAGAAGTTTTTAGCTTATTAGGCTATCATCTAACAATCTAAAAACTTCAAATTTGTTTAAACCATTAGGGTATCATCTAACAATTTAGACAAACCTCATCCAAGTTTTCTTATGAAAACATTTTTGGAAATAACTCGACGTTGGATCGAGGTTTGAGAATTTGTTATGAAAGTGGTGAATGAGAGGAGATTTGGGCTATGATTAACCAAGAAAGCTTGATTAATCTCGAAAGAATAGACAAGTGTTTACTCCCTACTATGAGGTCCTTATTGAATGAAAACTTGGTATATGGACCAAGGTGCGATAATGGAAATGAAGTGAATAGTTATATATGAGCATAAAATAAAGTGATTAAATGAATTAAAAGCCCATACAAGCTGGCTTGCACAAATGATAATACAATGTGTGAGTGCATGCACGAAATAAATTTAATCGATTAATTAAACGAAGTTTAATCAAGTAATTAGTTTAATAAAATTAATTAGATGGACTAATCAATTTTAAATAACCTAATTAGATAATTAAATAATGTTTAACTAACCAATTAAAGTCTCATTGTAAGCCCAAGAGCAAGCGTGGTGTGTGCACGAATGTGTGGTCGTTGCGACGCTTCTAAGCTTTGTCGACTCAAGGTAGTGAAAATGGCTCGCACGAGTATTAGTTTAAAATGTTTTGGTTTGTGCATTGTGAATGAATAATTAAATAAAATAATGCGATAAAATATTTACTATCTATTACATCTCATGGGAATGGGGATACATAATTTACAAATGGGGATGACGGAAATAAATTACAAGTTAGTTATAAATGTACAAGCATGATAAACAACGATTCAACAATTAAACAATATGAAATTAATTCTAAATCTTCTTAACAATAGAAAATATTTTGGGTCTTTTGACATATCTCTAGAAAAGAAACTTAAATTAAACCTATTATTATATTATTTTTTTTTGTTTTTTGAAACTATAATAATAAAAATAAACTAATTATATGGTATAAAATAAAATGTAAGATCTAATAAAAATTAACATGTCAGAAGGGGTGTAATTTGGATCTGGGTTGCTTCTGATTTGTTTCTCACGCTCGCGTCTCTCACTCTCTACTCACTCGACGCCTCATCTCAGACTTTATCTCACCTTTCAAATAACAAGAAAAACAACACAAATCCGACCCCAAACGCCCAGATTTCGCTAAGATCAGTTTTAAAGTTACACATTCAAGATTATATGTTCAAACAAGGCAATCGAAAAAGAAAGTAGATGAAACGACATTAAAAGAAAAATGGTCGAGATCAATCAAACAGATACGTCGTCTCTTTCTCGCTTACTCTTCTTCGTCTCGATCTGCTGGTTTTGATCTGTTGTTGGGTTTCTGCTTCTGAGTGTTGTGGTTTGGTGTGAGTTGTAACTCCGAGAATGAGGAAAGGTGAACACGGATGTTGTTAGTAGATGTGGGAAAGAGGAAAACGGCGAAATGGAGGTCGAAACAGGGTGTGTTGGTGAGTTTAATGGAAGAATGGGTTTTGTGATGGTGAAGAGTTGCGGTTTTGATAAAGGAACGTGGAGGGATGAGCGAGGTTATGAAGTAGTATTGGTGGTTCTGATGTTGTGAGATGATTTTTCGGTGATGAAGAGGTCGACAAGGGGTAGTGGGGTATAGTGTAGCAGGGGTTGTTCTGTTTCTGTAAGCGATGGCTTTTTCTGCATTTTTTTTGCTTCTGATTCTTTTCTGCTTTTGGATTCTGTCGTGGAGTTTGAATATAGTTGATGTTTGGATTTGTGAGCGGTGTGTTGTTTGTTTCTGAAACTTGTTCAAGTTCTGTTCGGTTCTGTGAGTTTATGAAGATTGTTGTTGATGTATTGTGACGGTTTTGAGTGAAGAAGGTGAGGAACTGGTTGTAGAACGCAAGTTAAGGGGTGAGAGGCGGTTGTTGATGGTGTTGTTTGGAGATTCTGTTTTTTTCTGTGTATAAGCTGGGTAGTGAGTTTGTGAGGTATTGCTGGTGTTATTTTTTTCTGTGATTTTCTACTCTGTTGAGTTGATAAAATGGAGGTGTTATATAGGAATATTGGATTGAAGGTATAAGAGGAATTGAGAATAAGAATTAGAAAACTTGGAGATTAAGGATTAAGGTACAAGTTTCACAGTTTAGTGGAGTAGTGAAATTGGTAGAATGGTATAGTGGTGATGTATTATTGTTTATACCGATGTTTATATTTATTTTAACTTTTCTGCAAATAGTACAAGTGGTGGTGGTGAAAATTGGGAGTGGAAGAGTAGTGGAATGATTTGAAAGTTTGTACAATTTGTGTGAATGGAGAGGAAGAAAACGAAGGAGAGAGGGAGGCTCTGCTAGGTGTAATATTGCACTAAAATTTTGGACAATTAAATTGGACAAAAATATTAACAAAAAAAACAATTGAAAGTTATAAAAATAAACATTATTCTACATATAAAACAAAATTTTGACATTACAGAAGTTCTATCGGGTAGGCTTTTATACCACGCCATTACCCTTTTCCTCAAGGTTGTAGGGAATACGCGGAATTTCATGGCCCCACGAACTCCTCGATATTCGATCAAGGCATCGATGTTCTCGATATGTTCGTCAGGGTCAATGGTACCGTCGTATTGACCGAGTCGGGGAAGTTTCTCTAGAACAGATGGAATAGGAATGTCCATGATAGCCCGAAAAAGAAGACCGTGATGCTCGTCTTTATCGCTCCGGTCGGGAGAGAAGGAGACGGAACAATTGTTTCTCTTATGACGGGGGGAGATTTCTTTCTCCTCTCTTGATTTGGGTGACGGAGATCGATCGCGGGGGCGATATGATTCGTTCTTCGTCTTTTTTTGCGAGGGAGATCCCCGATTTTTCCGAGGTGGGGTATGTCTCCTCTTCTTCAGAATATGTTGGTCGGGATAATCTTCTTTCCGAGAAGGTCTTCTTGGTGAGGGACTACGAGAAACGACCACTTTAGGTATTTGAGGTGGAGACGGGGGGAGGTTCCTTTCCAGAGCCTCGATGCACTGGCCCTGCTAGAGGAGGAGACTGTTAGTCTGATTGAGGGCAGAAAAAATAGTAGCTAATACTGGATCTGCATTGATCGACAGTGGTGTCGAGGGTTGAGGGATGACGGGGTCATCATCTTGATCCTTGGTTTTCTGGTCATCCGAGAGGAAATCTTGGTCGGCAACATCTTCAGAATTAGGGGATGCGGTCCTGTCGTCCCTGTGATTAATGGTGTCCTCTAGACAATGAGAGGGAATAATCTTGTCCGTTTTTCGGACAAGTGAGAGAACGGTCTTGCCGGAAAGAAGTTTATCATTGGAATTAGCCATCTCGTTAGGAGTTTCGAGAGTATCTTTGATCTTCTGATATCAGGATGATGAACGGAGATGGGGAAGATAGTTCCCACAGACGGCGCCACTGTTCTGAACAAGTGATCAGAATCGGAGACGTCCGGAACGGTTGAAGATCCTTCGGGCAAGTTGACATTGAGGAGGGGTGGTGTACCTGCAAGGCTCTCTGATGCTAAAGTAAGCCAATGATCAAGATGAGGATAAGAGAATATTATGGTTGTTAAAGTAAGAATGTGATACCTTGCCCTCAAAGATATGAGGGTTTATATAATGGACATAGGAGGATTCTCATTGGTTGCTATCTTTGGGTCGAGATATGCGGGTCCTCAAATATAGTTGTTCGAGCGGGCTAGGTCAAAACCGAGCGACTATTCCCGCAAGTAGCTGTTATGTCGAGCAGGAGGGATGTAACGGGCATAGCTCCAGATTCGATATGCATAGATTCCACCCGACGGGTGTCGGGCAAGGGACTTTGCGTGGCGGGCGATCCTTTCGTTCGACGCACCCAGCAAGGCTGAGGATCTCGATCAGAGGCTCGAGGAGATGAGGTTGTCCGGCTAGCATTCAGGCAGTCCAGAACAAAAATAATTGTAACTTATCCCGCTTATAAAAATAATTGTTCCAATAGATAGATTTTTCTCGTTTATAAGCACCTCGAACCCGTGTGTTCATTTATAAAAAATATTTCAAACTTATTCCCATTTATAAAAATAATTGTATCAATAGTTGAATTTTTCTCATTTATAAAAATATTTGTAATTTATTTCTATTTATAAAATTATTGTAAATTATTTTTCGTTTGTAAAAGTAATTATATCAATATGTAGACTTTTTTCCGTTTATAAGTGTCTTGAATCCTTGTGACAATTTATAAAATATTTTAACTTATTCATGTTAAAAACAATCACATCAATAGTTTATTCATGTTTATAAAAAATATTGTAACTTATTTTTATTTCTACAAATAATTATATCATTATGTAAAAAATTTCTCATTTAGAAGTACTTTGAACCCGTGTGACCATTTATAAAAATATTTTTAACTCGTTCATATTAAAAACGATTGAATAAATAGTTGAATTTTTTTATCGTTTTTAAAAATATTTGTAAGTTATTTATGTTTATAAAATAAATTATAAAAAAAATATTACTCGTATCATTTTAAATTTATTTATTCAGTAGTGATAAATATGTGTCTTCTATTTAATTATGTTTATAAATAAATATCGCGTATTAGTGATATATATTGAGTTTAATATTTTCATGTCTAATTAATTTATTGTCAAGTAAAATAAATATTCTAACTAATTAAAATAAATTAATTATTGATAATAAAAAGTTATAATTTAAATAGTAATATAACATTTATTATTGTATATATTAGCAGCAGGGGAAAGAAATAAGAAAATAAATCTAATAATATCAAAAAATCAATTATAATATTAAATAGTAATTTAATATTTATTATTTCATAGAATCGTAAATAATATTTCAGGATTATGTATTTTATTTCTGATATTTTATTACATCCAATTTTTAATAAATATTTTTCAATTTTCAATAATTAAATCCTAATAATATTATATAAAATTTACTTCATAAATAATTTTATAAAACTAAATGTTATATGAATATTTAATATTTTATATTATACTATGAATTTATATGAAGATTATATTATACCATGAATTTTTATAAAATAATTATAACTTATTTTCGTTTATAAAATTATTATAACTTTTTTCAGTTTATAAACATTTTGAACCCGTGTGTTCATTTATAAAAATATATGTAACTTAATCTCATTTGTACAAATAATTATATAAATGGTTAAATTTATTACGTTTATAAAATTATTTGTAATTTATTCTCGTTTATAAAAATAATTGTAACTTATTTAATTTACAAAAATAAATGTATCTATAAATTTTTACCTTTTTATCATTAATATTTTACGATTATCATTTATCATTAAATTTTCATGACTACCATTTAACATTTTTATCATGATTACATTATAATTTTTTTTTAAAATATTTGATATGTTTTAGTTATTTCGTAAGTTTAAAAAATTATAAAATCTCAATTGATTTTGTTTTGTTTTATTTACGTTTCTATAAAATTTTAAATAATTTTAAAATATATTTTATTTCAAATAAGGATTTAAATAATTTTTAATATTCATTAATAAGATACTTATTTTTAAAATGAAATTTATTTAAAAATGATACAAATTTTATCGATTTAAATCTTTCACTTTATATATTTAATTTTAGGTTAATCATTTCTCATTTTGCAATATCATTTTGGAATAAATCGGTGTAAATTATTTGTGTTATGGTCATAGTTATTGTGTGTAGTGTAGATTGTTTGTGATAGGGTCATAGTTATTGTGTGTAGAATAGATAATTTGTGAGGCATGACAACGGAGCGGGTCGGCGACTGATTTTATCTTTAAATCTGAAATATTAAACAATCATCGCTCCCCGCTCCAAACCCAAACGTGAATGGAGATATAAAACCAAAACCAATCCCAAATGGGTTCGGGTTGGGTTTGGGTATCCTTGCCCCGCAACAACGTATTTAGTAAAATTAATTTTTTAATTGAAATATTTATTTTTTCTGAAATCAAATTACATTATAAATAATAAAATAACACATTGTCAAAAATTTCATACATACATTTTAAATATTTTAAATAATAGATACAAAACAAATTATCAAAACATTGACTATATATTTAATATTTTAAATTTATTAAAAATAATAATAATTTACATAATAAAATAAACAGAGCGAGTACGGGGTGGATACTAGTGTCTCCATTACCCGATCCATCCCTATATTTTATAATGGAAAAAAACCTAAACCCAATCAAAATAGATTTTCTCAGTCATAATTATAATACATAGGTTTACTATTTGTGATAGAGTCATAATTATAATGCATAGGTTCTATTAGTAACATGAAAAGTAGTGTGAATGCACTTAGTATGTAATTTACTTTTTATATATTTAAAATATCTATATTAAGAATTTCATTTAAGATATAATAATATAAAAATGATTTTAATATAAAATTTAATATGTTCTCACTAAATATTAATGTATTATATAAGATTTACTCACTAAATTTTAAAAATAAAATTTTTCCATAGTACTATTTATCATATCAAATTTTGATATTGAAACAACATTATTCTTTTGGATCATTATTTTTAAATTGACGTAAAAATGTTTTGGTCCCGAATTTTTTTATAGAAACTAAAATCTATTTTTAAATTATAGAGACTAAAAATACATTTTTTACGATTTCTATATGTTAATAAAATATGAAGAGAGCTAGAACAACTCTATAAATTGGCCAAGACATTTAAATAAAAAAAATCATAAATTAAAATTTAGATATTAGAAAATAAAAATTCAGATTCCATATTACAGAAAAACAATAAACATCCAAATTATATGTTTTTTAATAATTCAAAATAGTTATAAAAGCAATGTTTATTAAAAATTAATACACTTAAATAATTAAAAAATAATATATTTTTATAATAATTAAGAAAAATGTGATAATTACTACTTTATTTGAAAAAAAACATTATTAAAAAATATAAAAGGATTTTCATTAATTTTTTAAAAAATATTTATTATTAGTAATCACAACATCCGCCATAAATGTTTTGCAGAGTTCAAAGTAATAAAGAAATTTATCTTTTTATCTTACACCTGGTAGTTATTATGAGTAGAGTTGGTAGTTATTATGAGTAGAGTTGTTCCTGTACAGAAAATAATTTTAGTGGACAGATTAATAAAACAACCAATTATATATCATTTTTCTAAATTAATTAAAAGAAACTTTTGGCTCTTATTCTCCAAATATATATCCACTAGGACAAAAAAAAAATTACGTACATCTTATACCAATCCCCTTATAACCATTTTCCTCATGAACAGGATATGCCATATGCAGAAACTCAATTACTTTTACCAATCTATATCTTCAACCAAAAATAACCTCAATTACTTCTACCATTCTATATCTTCAACCAAAATGAATAATCTGTATTAATTTTCACCATTAATTCAATAAATGACTAAAACAAAGAAAAAACATTTAAAGATTAGAGAGTACAAATCAAACTCCAGCTTTCCTCTGGGCTAATTTTTTTTGGTACTGATATCTCTATTTCTCACTTTCAATCAAACTCCAACAACTTGTTACAGAAACTTCATTACTCGCTCTACACGTAGATTCTTAATTCTTGAAGATTTCATGTGATACAAAATCAATGGTTCAACATTATGGTCAGATTTATCTAACAAAATTCACAGCTAACACAATAACAAAATCAATCCTCACCCTTAATTCATAACCATCAAAGGCCATAATTCCATCTTCCAAATCGAAGCACGCAAATAAACCTCATCCTCATGTAATCCAGAATCCAGAAAGTACCTTTACATAATCACCGGCCTGAATCATAGTGAAATTTACAATCTTTGTAACAATAGGAACTCATACAAAAAAAATGAGACAATTGTATTTTAATTACAATTTTCACATCCATGATCCCGCAAGAAGAATTTTCATGATTGGTAGGCTCAACTCAATCCTTTATCATGATCACACTTATCAACATCATCAATAGAAGTGGTGGAGAAAGCGAAGAATTCCATTTTGATTTTATCGGAGAATATGTTACAGATGTTAACATCTAAGAAGACGATTAGGTTTTAGAAAGAGTGAACAATGTAAAATTTAAAATGTATTGTTGCATATTACTCCCTTCGGCACAAAATATATGTCACATTTGACGGAAAAAAATTATTCCAAAATTCTCGTCACTTTAAATTAACAATGCAAATTTATATTTAATCTTACTATTATACCCTATTTATATTTAATATTAATGTTAATTTGAATACATCAATAATTAATTAGGATAATTTGGTAAAGTTATTATTCTCTCTTTTATTTATTATTGTTTATTAATTTGTGTGAAATTATCCGTTATGATAAATAATATGAGACGGAGAGAGTAATATGGTGTACTTGCAAAGTTAACGTTTGTGAATACAAGTTTAAGGTGGCTTGAGTAAATCTTGGGTTGGGAACGAAAATGGCAGAGTGAAATAATTTTGCGTAGCTTCTAAAATAATTGACTGCCAATTACAATTTACAATGAATGATATTATTATATTCAATTAATTGTTAATGGAATTAAAATAATATAAACTACAACAGACTTTTGTAGTGTGCCACATCATCTACATTTAATGTTAAATTAATATAAATCAAGCATAGTGTAAAAAGTCAATTTTATCTCTTATAATTAAATTAAATTATGCATTTGATTAGAGGGCTTATCTTGTAATTTTCTGGTATTTTTATTTTATATATTTATTAGTAAAAAATTCGTGCTATGTCTCGTCTGAGTTCATATTACATGTCAATTAGACCATCATTTATAAAGTATGAATTCATTTTTCAATTGGTTCACTACAAGAAAAACATCCCCAGCGACATATATTAGCGACGTGGTTATCACGTGAGTCAAAAAGACTAGTTGCGACGTGATAACCACGCGTTTTATTAATAAAAATGAAATCACGGAAGTCGGTGGGTTTTTGAAAAAATAGGTGACGTGACTAGCACGTAGGGATGTCGGTTTGGACCATTAATGGGGATCATGAACGCCTGTCGGGGCCCCAAAGATGGGAATTTTCCGTGCGGGATGGGAGAAAAATTCCCCCGAGAGCATTTCGGGGACGGGGAATACACCCCCCGCCCCGCCTATTATTTTAATATAGTTAATTTAATATATGAAGTATTTTAAATATGTTGACTTTTGCTTTTAGTTGACTTATTATGAAGTATTTTTTAGCTTTTCAAGCATACTCATGATGCTAAATTTTATAATTATCCCTTATTAGTTTTGATGAAGTATAGTTTTTTAAGCATAATTATGTTGTTGGATTTTTTTAGTTGTTTAGGCATATTGTTACTTTAAAAAGTATTATAGTTCATTTTGTTGAATTTTATAGCATTTTATAGAAATTTATAAAAAAAATATTATTATTTTGTGTTCCATTAGTATTTTTAATAAAAAATAATAAATGTCAAATACTAGTATTTTTTAATAACATAATAAATATGTGAATTCTTTGTGCTTTTTATTTTTATAGAAAATATAAACATTTTAAAAAAATAAAATATTAATGAATAAATGTAGGATCTATGGGGATCCCCGCGGGGAACGGGGATCCGCGGGGAACGGGGATGGGGATAGAAATTCCCCCGTGACGGAGATCGGGGACGGGGACGGGGAATGAATTTGATGGCGGGGAAAAGATGGGGAAGTGTCCCCCGGCCCCGCCCCGCCCCATTGACATCCCTACTAGCACGTCGCTACACTTTATATTAAAAAAAAATTAAATGAATTCTGACACGTTTAATTGGAGGGAGATGAATTATTTTTTGAAATTTGGTAGTGACGTTAGGATCACGTCGCTACTTTTGAGGGGGGAAAATATAAATAAGTATGACTTGACTAATGACAGTGTGGCATAGTGAAGTAGTTGTTTATATCCGTTGAGGAGGTAGCGACGTGATTGGCACGTGGCAAGGTTGCGACGTGACAGTCACGTCGCTACATGGCTTTTATATTTCCAAAACACACGCCGGTTACACTACACGCAGGCAAACCATTATATGTTTTTTTTTCATCTTCTTCATTTCAGTTTCTTCCCCCAAACCCACCCAACTCCATTGTTAAAAACCTTCAAACCCAAATTATAAAAAAATTCTTCCAACCCAAATTACACTGAGGCAAGCAATCGTTGTAGAAGAAATGTAGGTATATGTTGTTTGAGTTGAATTTTATTTATTTGGTGTTTATTATTGTAATAAAAAATTAAAGAAAATTTGTGCTTTTTTTGTTGTAGAAGTTAGAAGAAGAAGATTGAGGAAGATTCATAGAAGAAGAAGAAAATTAAATTGAAGAACATAGAGGTATTTTTGCATTATTTTTATTTATTTTATATGTATTATATATAGGTTAGTATTGTTTGTATTATATATGTTTATTTGAATTAAAAATATATTTTAGTTAATTTTAGTTTTAGGTTAGTATTAGGTTAATATAGTTAAAATGAATTTAAAATGATAAGTTAGTATTATAGGTTAAATATAGTTTTAGGTTTAGTAAAATAATATTTTTTTAAAAACAGAAATTAAAAATATAAAAAAATTTGTTAATATTATTGTTAATATAAATATAAAAATTTGTTAATATTATTGTATATATATATATATATATATATATATATATATATATATATATATATATATATATATATATATATATATATATATATATATATATATATATAAATTTGTTAGTATATACATATAAAATAACAAAAATTTGAATATACATGAAAATTAAAATTTCTAGAAAACAGAAAACAATATTAAAATTTATTTTCTAATAGCAACAATTTTATTAGAGATATTCCATACTCTCTAGTTTAAAACAATATATGTTAAAAATATAATATAAAAACTAACAATATATAAAAAATTTGTTTCTCATTTAAAACATAAATTTGTTAGTATATACACATTTATAAAAATTATAATATATATGTTAACACATAAATTTAAAAACAAATATAAAAAAAAAAATTTTATATTAGTTTTAGTTTTTTATTTATATGTTAAAAATATGAAAAAAAAGGAAATATTAAAATAATAATTTATAAAATACATAATTTTAAAAAGAGTATATATAATAAAAAGTCTATATGTTACATTATTGTTTTTTAATATTATTATTGTATATATAATAAAAAGTAAATATGTTATATTATTGTTTTTTGATATTATTGTTATATAATAAAAAATCATATATTTTACATTTGAATATTTATTTATATGTTAGTATATATATAAAAAAGAAAAATTTATACTTATTTATAGTAGTTAAAGTTAAAGTTAATAGTTAATTAAACAAATTCAGGAATATTATTTATACGTTTAAGTTGATTAATATCTCTAATGAAAAAGACAATGATTGTATAAATGTGCAGTATGGAATATTATCGATATTATCGTAGTTGGATGTACGATAGAACATATCCAGGAAGAAGTGGACTTAAACCCAATTTTATAGTAGGAGTTGATGGGTTTATTAAGTGGGCGTTTGCTCAGGAGTGTTGTCGAAGCGAAGGAGGGGTTAGGTGTCCCTGTCTTAAATGTGAATGTAGACCAATAATTAGTGACCCAGAGGAAGTAACACGTCATCTGCATAGAAGGGGATTCATTGAAAATTATTGGGTTTGGACGTATAATGGTGAAGAACCGGTAATGTACGTAGACTAGCAACACGCATGCTTCAAGTAGTCGACCGGTTATGGAGTATGAGGAGAACTTTAATTTGATCGGTGACATGGTTGAGGATGCTTTTGGTGTGAACGTGACATATGATGAACCAGAAGATTTTGACGGGGAAGAGTTGCCGAATGAGGAAGCGCAAAGATTTTATCAATTGTTGAATGAGATGAATACGCCGTTGTTTGAGGGGTCGTCAGACTCAAAGCTATCAATGTGTGAGATTATTGGCCGCCAAGTCAAATTGGAATGTTTCTGATCAATGTCTGGAACATTTTGCAAAAATGATGTTGGACTCCACCGCTACGAAAGACAACTTGCCTACAAGTTATTATGATGCAAAGTGGGTGTCAAGTTGGGTTTAAAAGTAAGAAAGATTTATTGTTGCATTAACGGTTGCATGTTGTTTTATGACAATGAGTTTGGTACTCAAGATGGATCGTTAGAGAGTGTAAGTTTTGTAATAGTCCAAGATACCAAGTTCGCGAGAGCCGTTAAGCGAAGCGTGTAGCGAAAAATCCATGTTTTATCTTCCTATAATACCAAGGTTAAAAAGAATGTTTGCTTCAATGCACAGTGCAAGTCAAATGACATGGCATCATACAAACCAAACAAGTCCTGGCACTATGCGACATCCATCTGATGGTGAGGCATGGAAGCACTTTGATCGACACATCAGATTTTGCTGCAGAACCTAGAAATGTCAAGCTTGGATTATGCTCGATGGTTTTGCCCCACGCAAGCGTCGGAAGTGCGTATTCTTGTTGGCGCTTATTGTAACCCCTTACAACCTCCCTCCGAGATGTGCATGACAAAACCATACATGTTTTGACGTGCGTTATTCCAGCCCGCGATCCAAAAGCCGGAATTGATGTGTACTTACAACCTTTAATTGATGATTTGAAGAGGATGTGGATTGGAGAATGGACTTATGATATATCCCGTAAATAGAACTTTACATTGCGAGCTGCCTTGATGTGGACTGTTAATGACTTTCCAAGATATGGCATGTTGTCCGGTTAGTGCATGGAAAAATGGGTTGTTCGTATTGCATGGGATACACCAAAGCATTTACGTTGGATAAAGGTGGGAAAAGCTCGTGGTTTGACTGTCACCGCAGATTCCTACCAACAAATCATCCATATAGAAGAAACAAGACAAATTTTAAAAAAGATGTACGAGAGAAAGATTTGCCTCCCTCGATTGCCACGGGGTTATATGGAACCAAGTTTGTGAACTACCAAAATTTACGAGATCGCAAAGCATGTCGAATTGAAGGATACGGCGTCACCCACAATTGGACAAAAAGAAGTATATTTTGGGATCTGCCGTATTGGAAAGATAATTTGTTACGCCATAATCTTGATGTTATGCATATTGAGAAGAATTTTTTTGATAATGTATTTAACACAATGATGGATGTGACAGAAAACAAAAGATAATGAGAAGGCCGACAAGACATGGAATTTGTGTGTAAGAGAGTTGGAGTTGAAGCCTCAACCGAATGGAAAATTATTAAAACCAAGGCTTGTTTCATCGACTTCCCAAGAAGCTAAAGCGGTTTGTCGATGGTTAAAAGAATTGAGAATTCCGATGGATATTCATCAAATTTAGCAAGGTGTCTTGACCTAACATGGAAAATTACATGGTATGAAAAGTCATGATTGTCACATTTTATGGAACAGTTGCTACCAATTGCATTTGGATCGCTACCCAAACATGTTCTTGATCCACTAACGAAATTAGTCAATTTTTAGAGATATTTGTCGTCGACTTTAAAAGTGGAAGACATCATTAAGTTGGACCAAAACATTGCACTCATTCTTTGTAAGTTGGAACAAGTATTTCCGCCTGGTTTCTTTGACTCCATGGAACATTTACCTGCGCATCTTGCATATGAAGCTTATCTTGGTGGACCTGTTCAATATAGGTGGATGTATCCGTTTGAAAGGTTCATGGGTGATTCAAAGAGATCGGTGAAAAATAAAGCTAGAGTATAAGGATCTATATGTGCACATTACTTGCATCGGGAAACATCACATTTCTGCAGTCACTATTTCAATCACTTGATGTTAACTCCTAGATACGGAATCCTATAAATGTCAGTCAGAGGAGTCAATTCACCTTATCAGTCTTTGGGCTTCCAAGTCGACCTTCTGGAAAGAAGGGTGTGCATTGGTTAACCCAAAAAGAAATGCAATCTGCACATGTCCATGTCTTGATCAACTGCGATGAAGTAAAACCATATCTTGAGTAAGTTTACCAAAACTTTTTAACTCTGTTGACAATGTGTGTATACCAAAATTATTAAACTTATGGTGTGTGTTTTGTAGGGAATTTAACAATGCCTATTTTCATAGTACCGGTGTACAGTCAACATCAGGTGTCATTCATTCTCAATTTCCCTCATGGTTCAAGCAAACATTGTCTAGAGTTCTTACACTAACTCCAGAAATACTCCATTTGAGAAACTTGGCAGAAGGCCCTATCCAAAGCGCAAATGATTGGCACACATACTTGTGAACGGATATAAATTTCACTGAGGCATGGACCGAAGGGAAAAAAACCATAAATAGTGGTGTATTTGTAAAAGGAGTTATAGATGGCGGTGAAGACGACTTCTATGGATTTGTTAAACATATCTACGAGTTGGTATGCAATTACTTGGACTCGGAAAATAAAGTTGTCTTGTTTTATTGTGAATGGTATGATCCAACTAGAGGCACAAAGATAGACAAGTCATACGGTTCTGTCGAGATTCAAATGAACCGGAGATACAAAGAATATGACCCTTTCATAATGTCACATATTGTTAGGAAAGTTTATTATGTTCCTTATCCTTCATTTGTAATACGTAAAAGAGGATGGTGTGTTGTAATAAAACAAAACCGCTAGGTCATATTGAAACCGGAGATCTAGTGGAAGATGCCTACCAAGTTGATGACGTTGAGCAGTTAATGATGTGGTTGCAGTGAAGACATTACAAGTTTGTCCGATACAACTGTTGAGGGACATCAAGTTGATCGCCTATATTGTTGGTTGATAATAATGTGGATGAAGACAATGATGAAGAGTTTGAATCAGGGACAATATTACATCGGATGATGAACATGATATGGATAACGAGCATGAAGATTTAGATTAATTAATCACTTAATGTAATATTAATGAATATCTAATGAACATGTATATATTGAATGTGTTAATGAATATCTATTTATGTTAATGACTTTATTATCTTTGTTTATGAAAATATATATAAATAGGTAAAATGCCACCTAAGAAAAAAGATAGCGGTAAGAAGTCTCAACGTCCGAGGGTAGTAACATGTGAGTCTCCTCACTCAGCCATGTGACCCCCTCGTAGTCGTCAATCCTATGTCCCGGCGACTGTGGTTTTGTCCCATTACTCCTCCCATACATTCCGTCTGGGTACTGCATCTTTGTGCCACTTGAGGCCCCGGTTTCCTTTTCCCACCGACTCGGATGCGTCATCCTTCCAGATGAGGCTCTAGTTTTCCTTTCCCAGACTCGGATGCCATCTTCCTTCCAAAGATCCGGAGGATCTAGTTTCCTTTCCCACCCAGTGCCTTCATCTTTCCAGCAGATGGTGTCCCTCATCCTTCCAAGTGGAGGACCCGCTTATCCATTTCTGATGGCATGCCTTCATCATTCTAATGACGGGACCCAGTTTTCATATCCCACAGATGCCTTCATCCTTCCCGGAGGGTCCAGACCCATTCCACACATCTTGGAGGATCCGCAGTCCACGTCCGACACAGCCGGACGATCCCTAGTCCATGTCCCACACGGCCGGGCGATCCCGATCCACGTTCCACACAGTGGAGGATCCCGCCCGCCCCGGACGGAGGACCATGCACCCCACATCCCATACAGTCTGGATCCGACCCCACGTCTACATGTACCAAACGTGAGGCGATGGTGATCGATGTGGTAGCGATGATATAGATGGAGTGATCTTCGTGGAGAGATGATCCGAGTGAGATTCATGTTATTGACGGAGGTTTGGATTTGGCCGAAGGAAGCAAGTAAGTTTCTTATATAAACTTTTATTTAAGTACATATTCATTTTAATATTTTGTATAAATTTATAATTAATATTGTTTATTCAAAATCTTGTTGTTTAGTTTGAGTCTGACCGCCAAGGTTATTAATTATATAATCCACAGATGTATAAATCATTCGGAGGAACTTTGGCGAGGTTACAAATAAAGAAGAATGGTTTAAAAATTTAAGGTATTGTTATTTATTTAAGTTGTAAATTCAATTAATTTTTTTAGTATTATTATTTAAGTCACATTTTAATGATAATTAGTTAACTTTTTATTTTAATGTCATACAACATTGCAGGAAAAATGTGTGTGGGATCGTTGAATGAGAAAATAATGGAAAAATCTATTATAGCGTAACTTCTAGAAGATTTTCGATATAATGCGCGAGTTAGGAGAATTACGAGCTTCATGGTATCCGTCCTAACTGGATAGGCATAGAGATTTTTGGCGAACTTCTTACATGTTGGGGTTCGCCAGAATTCAAGGCTAAATCCGAAACTTTTAAGAAGATGAGGGCATCTGAAAAGGGGGGGTGTGTAAATACGGTTGGAAGTATTAGTACTGCGGAGCATGTCCGGCGGATGGTAAAAATTACTAATTTTTTAAGTTATATTTTTATTCATAATATTTTTTACTAATTATTTTTAATTTCATTGTTTAGACTAAGGAGTTGGGGAGACCACCATTAATCATTGAGTTGATTACGAGGACTCGGACAAAGAAATCTGGAGGTTTTGTCGAAGAGCGTACACAAAAAGCTTTTGTAAGTTATTTAATTTATGTTTTTTTTTAAGTCAATAACAAAAGTTGTGACGTTATTTTCACGTGGCAACCTATAAATTGTGGCGTGCTTATCATGTGGCAACTGATAAATTGCCACGTGAATATTTTCATGTGGCAACTGATAAATTGCCACGTGTAAATCACGTGGCAATTCATAAGTTGATTTGTGAAAATCACCTGACAATTTTTTAATATATTTGAATTTAGTATAGTTTAATATATACATGTATTAATTTAGTATAATTTAATATATATATATATATAAATATGTAATTTTTTTTTAATTTTATTATTTAATGTATGTGTAGGATGATTATCAGACATTGCTTGCAAATTTTCTGGAACACAATCCTCAATATAGGTCAGCAGAGGGGGAACCACTTAATGGTGATGTTGATTTCTACATTTGGAATGAAGTAGTCAATGGAAAAGGGCCTAATGGTTGCTTTTTTGCGGGAGGAAATTTGGCCGGCGGGTTGAGAGTTGGTGATCGTAATCTGTTTCAACGACTTAGAGATGGAGAGGGAGGGTCACGTCAACCGAATCGACACGGATCAACTTGAAACAATAAGACAATTGGCGGCAATCAAGTCGACGCGAAATGGAGGCCCAAATGACGACAATGAGGCAAGAGAGGAGCGGCATTGGAGATGATGCGGAAGAGGCAATGGTATGGAGGAGCAGATGAGAAGGTTTATGCAAGGTGGTGGAAATCAGAATGTTCCTGATACACAGGCGGATGATGACGGACTTGATGACTTCGATCTCGATAATTATCCGGGTGAAGATGCCCCGTGAAAACATTTTATTTCTTTTGTTTTTAAATTTGCATTTATGTAAGATATTTATTTTTATCATTTTAAAATATTAAATTATATAAAATTTTATTATATGACTTTATTTTATAAAATTACATTATTCGAATATATAATAAAATACTATAATTCTAATAATTTTAATATATAAATTTTATTATTTAAATTTCATTATATAAATTTTATTATTTAAATTTTATTATATAAATTTTATTATTTAAAATTTATTATATAAATTTTATTATTTAAATTTTATTATATAAATTTTATTAGATAAATTAATTAATATAAAAAATAATTACTAAACAATTTTTTTAAAAATAAAAACGTCACATGTAGCGACGTGATTTTCATGTCACTAATTAGTGACATGAAAATCACGTCGCTACTAAAGCTGTTACATGTCAGCATTCATGTTCCCTATACAAAGTTGTTGCGACGTGAATACCACGTCACTAATTAGTGACATGAAAATCACGTCGCTACTACATTGCCACTTGTCCCCCAGCGACATAAATGACCACATCGCTATTTTTGTTTTGTGACGTGATTTTTATGTTTGCCACGTTATTTTCACGTGGCAAATAAGCTTATTTTTTGTAGTGGTTGACATTCACATAATTATAAATATAGGCTAATAATATGCACCAACTTTTAAGTATTCATTCATACTTATAATAAATCGTACAGTCGATTCTCTAACGTCAATTATATAAACATTTGCTTAAAAAAATAGCGATGTACATTAAAATGAATAATTTACAACTGGTATTTCTAAGGTATGTTCACATCTACCAGTGAATGCAGATGAATTAACAAAACTCAGTTAAATCCAAATGTGTTAATTCCAAAAATATCATCAATTTTCTATTTAAAACATGAGAACGGACTAAAAAAAATTTATTTAAAAATAGAGAGACTAACTTCTGTGAATCAAATAAAATTGGAGATTAAAATTCTAATGTTACTTTTTATATTCTAGATAAACCAACTATTAGTCAATTTTTCAATACCTAAAATTTATTACTGTTTTCCGTCAAATTTTAAATCTTTCTTATTATATCATATTTATAATTTTTGCAAACCTACAATGTATGATAGCAAATTTCAGTTCTAAATGAATATCTAGACCTCCAATGATATCTTGAAATTAGTTATGTAGTTGATTACATG
The DNA here is from genome assembly GCA_021764765.1 of Vicia sativa. NCBI lineage: Eukaryota > Viridiplantae > Streptophyta > Magnoliopsida > Fabales > Fabaceae > Vicia > Vicia sativa. The sequence continues at coordinate 203,744,800 of CM038793.1, forward strand.
TACCGTGATTATGAAAGCTATTAATTGATTAGTGGATTAAAATAATTAAAAAATGAAAAATGATAATAAAATAACAAATGATAATTCGTAAAATATTATTTTAGGTATATTAATATTACTTCGTAAGGAGGACTACAATTCAATCTTCTGCAACTGTGATCAGAAATGGGCTAGTCATGAAGGGATGGTGATGCTTCCACAGGTTTCCAGCCATGCGTGACTAACTGAACTAAGTTTCACTTATTATTAAAGTTCCTTAATCTCATTCTGGATTACCAACTGTCATTCTCACCCCAATTACACTTCCCACAAAGTTAATCTAGGCAAGACAAAACAAAACGTTTAAAGTTCAATTAAGAAAAATTGAGAAAGATAAGAGATATTTATGATGATAAAGTACATAATATAAGATAATCAACCCATATTTCGCTTAGGCTTCTTCACAAAACTAAGCCAAATTTGTTTCAAGTGTCTTTCTTCCTAGCCATTTTCTCAGGAACACGGTAAACATATCTAAGGAGATAAGAGGCGATACTAATCATTGTATTTTTCCCTTTCTTTTGATATCTTGAGTCCAAAATACCTGCCAAAAAAGAAAAATCACAAAACATGATTATTCTTATTATTCACACATCAATTCAAAAAGCTATGAAAAGTGAATTGATCAAATAAAAACTCACCTTCCAAGAATCATTAGTGTATCTTGAGGATTAGTGTTACAAAACTTCAAATAAACACAAAATATAATTCAGTTTCATTGAAGTGCTGGAATAAGTAGACCTAACACATGTTGCTAATTTCATCACCTGCAACACATTTAACAGAAGAAGCATCAACAAACACAACATAATAAGGACCAGTTACAGCAAAATCAAACACAATCCACACTTTTCACCACCAAACACTTTCAGTCCAATATAAGCGCAATCAACATCATTATCCAAACAAAACCCAAACCTATAAACATCTAGAAGCATTGGAATTTTAACGAAACACATATAAAAGTTGCATATATCTTAAAGAAGCATTGCATTTTTAAGCTTATCTGGAAACTAATTATCACAGATATTTTTAAAAAGCATTGGAATCACAAATAAAAAACCAAAAAGGCAAAAAGAAAATTATTAAGGATTACATCCAAATTTTACAGCATTAGAATAAAGTCTCACATGTTGATTCTTGTCCACAATAAACATGTTGGTTTCTTGAATTTTATACTTTGTACATTCCATATCATCGTCATCTTTGAAAATTGAAGTTTTGGATGAAGATTGTTTAATATAAATCCTGCATAGAAAAAAGGAACAAATTCAGTATAATTTATTGATTAAAAATTCTCCATAGATGATGATATAAACTGTAACAACAACTGAAAAACGTTAGAATCATATTTCGCATTTGAAGCATACAAATAATCTGCAATCAGGAACTGAATAATTCAACATCATATGAAGCATTTCACCTAATCAGTTTAACAAAACACTATTCATGAAATTGGGGTTGAAACCGATAAGATTCAAATACAAACATAAACAACGAATCGGCAACACGATGGAATCTATGACTACCTAAGTAGTGCCAAATTGAAGAATGGAGAAAAGATGGATTGGAGTTTGAAGAGATAAGGGGCAGATATTTATGGTAGGATAGTAAAACATTGAAAGTTGAAAGGGTAAGTGTTTCTCCATGTTGGAAGTTGTGGTGGTGATGGGTGCTCATTAATAGTCTTGCATTGGAATTGCAAGTGTTATATAATGGAGAGATAAATAGCCTCTTGGTTGCTACCAATGCATATTTCAATGGTTACTTAAATTGAAAATTAATGTTAGGGCACAATGATAGAAGATAATAAAGATGGAAATAAGAAAGAAGATAAAAACAAGGAATGAATTGTATTGAATTGAATTGAAAACTAATGAAATACAAGCACCTATTTATAAACGACTAAAAGGCCCAAAAGTAACTAACTAAAAACAAACCCTAATCCTAATCTTAAGGAATTAAGATATACGATAATAACAATAAAATAACAAATACTAAAGTACCCTAATAATTACTAAAACGCCATTTCTAATCACGAATTATTCACAACATCATCCCTTAATTCATGTTCATCAAAAACTGACTGCATCAGAACCTCACTTTCTGGACAGCTCCAGAAGGTGTTATCCCTCAAATGGATAAGGTGTTCAGTCTTGATATTCTTCATCAAAACATCTGCAGCTTGCTTCTGGTTGCAACTCTTCTTTACTAATATGTCATCACCATAAAGACACGCTAGAATCATATTGCTTCTAGAATGTTTCACATACACACCATACTTCATCTCACATTTTTGAAACCTTTGCTTCTTAGAAAATGAATCAATCTTCTGAGTCCAAGCTCTGGGTGCTTTCTCTAATCCATATAGAGCTTTGTGTAACTTATACACCATCTCTTCCTGATTATTTTTCACGAAGCCAGGAGTTTGTGACACGTATACCTCTTCTTATAATGGTCCGTTCAAAAATGATGACTTCACATCCAAATGCATCAGCGGCCAACTTCTGATTGTTTCATGCCTCGCTACAGGAGAAAACACCTCAAAATAGTCTCTTCCGGGTTTCTGGATAAAAACTCTGGCCACTACTCTTGCTTTGTTCTTGCCAATTAATCCATCTGGCTTAAACCTCACCTTAAAAGCCCATCTAACGTTGATGGCTTTCTTCTCCCTTGGAATCTCAGAAAACTTCCAAGTCTTGTTTTCTTCTGAAGCCTCAAGTTCTTCTTTCATGGCATTCAGCCACGCTTTCTTCTTGAGAGCATCTTCAGTGCCTATTTGTTCAGAATCTCCTTCTGATTCTGGAACCGTATCTCCTTCTAGAGTTTCTTCAGAAGTTTTACTTCCACCAAAAGTTCCACCTTTGTTAACTTCTGGACCTTGTCCAGAATCATCACCTTCAGAACTCCCACCAGAAGTTCCACTTTTGTTAACTTCTGAACCTTGTCCAGAATTATCATCTTAAGAACTCCCACCAGAAGTTCCATTTTTGTTAACTTCTGAACCTTGTCCAGAACCATCACCTTCATAAGTTGGATCACCTTCAGAAGCTCTTGCTTCAAAAGTTCCACCTTCAGAATCATGACCGCCGTCAGAGGCTAGACTAGAAGTTCCACCTTCAGAATCATGACCACCGTCAGAGGCTGGACTGGAAGTTCCACCTGTAGTATCATAATTACCACCAGAATTTTGATCACCTCCAAAAGCTTGTCCTCCAGAACCTACGTCTTCAGAGTTTTCCCTTTTAGAAGCATGATCATTTTAATCACCTCCAGAAGCTTGTCCTCCAGAACCTATGTCTTCAGAGTTTTCCCTTCGAGAAGCATAATCACCACCAGATTTTGGATCATCATTAGAGTCTGGATCAGAATCAGATTCACTATCTGACTCATCCTTAGAGTATCTAGAAGCTTCTTCATCTTCTAACTCTAATTCTTCTTCAGAACCTTCATCATTATCTAACTCATCCTTAGAGTCTCCAGAAGCTTCTTCATCTTCTGACTTTAATTCTACTTCAGAATCTTCATGTTCTGACTCATTTTCAGAACCTTCATGTTCTGACTCATCTTTAGAACCTTCGTGTTCTGACTCATCATCAGAAGCAGAATCCCCTTGAGATTCTAAATCATCTTTTAACTCTGACTCTTCTTCTGAAACCTTAGATTCTGACTCATCTTCAGAATCTACAAAGTCATTTTCTAGCTGTTCTTCAGAAGTTTCATCTTTTGACTCTTCTTCAGAAGTTTCAACTTCTGGATGTTCTTCAGAAGTTTCATATTTTGACTCTTCTTCAGAAGTTTCAACTTCTGGATGTTCTTCAGAAGTTTCATCTTCTGACTCATCTTCAGAAGTTTCAACTTCTGACTCTTCTTCAGAAGTTTCAACTTCTGACTCTTCTTCATTTTCTAACTCTGACTCATAAAGAGACACTCCTTCAAAATCTTTATCCACTTCAGATTCAGAAAATGATAACCTCACAGGTTCCTCGTTAGATTCATAAGTCATCAACAACACAGGTTCATCATCTGAATCATCTCTGGCTATTTTTGCTTCTTCTGATTCTCTTTCTTTGTTTGACCTACAATCTCTAGCAAAGTGGCCCGCTACAATGAATAACATTGAATTTTCCTTCTGTCCTTTCCCTTTTGATACTTCTCATCAGAATCAGAAGTTTCTGGCTTCTGGAATCTGTCACCACGTCTATTATGCTTCTGGTCCTTCTTGACAAAAGAAGCTTTCAGAGCCTGCTATACTTCCCTATCAGAAGTTCTGTCAGTCAAAAGCAACTCATTCGCTTCTAGACTACTTTGCAGCTCTTCAATTCTCATGGTCTCCAAATCTTTGTTATGTTCAATAGCAACCATAATGTAATCAAACGGAGGGGTAAGCGACCTCAGAACCTTCTCTATGATTACTTGTTCAGAAAGAGTTTCTCCACAAGCCTTCATCTCATTAGTGATCAGAATCACTCTTGAGATATACTCAGAAACCTTCTCACTATTCTTCATGTTGAGATTTTCGTATTGCTTTCTCAAGGACTGAAGCTTCACCTTCTTCACTGATGTGTCACCAACGTAACATCTGACCAGTGTGTCCCACGCCCCCTTTGACGTCGTAAAGTCTGCAATCTTCTCAAACACAGTCGCATCCACACACTGATGGATGTAGAACAACGCTTTCTGATCCCTCCTCCTTCTGTTTCTTTACACCTCTTTCTTCTTACATTGCGAAATTGAAATGTCATCGGTGACAAGCTCTAGAACATCTTGAGCTCCAAACAGTACACACATCTGGATCATCCATCGATTCCAGTTTTTGCCATCAAAGACTGGAAGATTGGTGCTTAGGTTGTTGTTTTCGTTCATCTTCTTCCTTGCGTAAATAACCCACAGGCAAAAACACGATTCTTGTTTCCCTGAATTCTAAACTGGAGGCTCTGATACCAATTTGTTATGGCACAATGATAGCAGAGAATAAAGATGAAAATCAGAAAGAGGATAAAAACAAGGAATGAATTGTATTGAATTGAATTGAAAACTAATGAAATAGAAACACCTATTTATAAACGACTAAAAGGCCCAAAAGTAACTAACTAAAAGCAAACCCTAATCGTAATCTTAAGGAATTAAGATATACGATAATAACATTAAAATAACAAATACTAAAGTACCATACTAATTACTAAAACACATTTTCTAATCATGAATTATTCACAACAATTAGGTCATGCAATTACTAATAATTAGTCTCTTAATTGCAAAAAAATAAAAAAATTATAAATTAACAACAAAAAATGTGGGTGTGTCAACTCAGCAGCATTTAATATCAAAGTAATATAAAGTGTTTATGATTTGATAAAACAAAATTACTCTTGTAATTAGTGAAATTAAAGCTTGTAATCAAAAGGGTTAAGGTGTCATTATCATGCTTTCAAGTTTATATATTTAACATTAGATAATAGATATATTTGTTTATTTTAAGCATTGTAATAAAAAAAACTACTAAAATATTTAAATTTATCATTTCTCTGTTTTTTAAAAGGAAAACAGTCAACAGTAAAATTTAGACGAATATAATTCACATTGGAACCGTATGAGAATGGTTGCAAGACAGAAGCATGGCATCATCTGTATGATTAAAAAAAAACTAACCCTACCAAAGTGATCCAACGTGGGCCATCATATTTTATCACCAATCAAAAACACCCACCTGTCCATCAACGCCGCCAACAACATCCCTACGAGGATGTCTATCCAACACGTGCCAGTCTGTCAAACGTCTCATTACCTCGTAATAGTGTCGTTCAGCATAACACTCATCGAATACCAATTTTACCCCTTCTTTGTCTTTTCCTCTTGCATCTATTTTCGCAATCCCAAAGAGGCTATAATCGTATAAACAACACAATCCCAAACTTTCAGTACAAAACACGACACTGTACAGAACAAATTCCGCCATTTCATTCACACAAGTCTCTCAGCCATCACACCAATTTTCTCTCAGACTGGTTTTACAAAAAGCTTCCTCATTTCTAGCCAGAAACAAGGGAAGAAAAGACAACAAAAAAACAAAAACTTTATGCTACCCATGATTCTCAACTACTTCTAGTTCTGTTTTTTGTTTTCACAAAACAATGAAGATGAACAAAGTTAACAACACTCTGTTCTTTATCTTTATGATTCTAACGTTTCTTGTGTCGCTTCCTTTTGTTCAATGCTGTGAGTTCATTTTCCATGTTACAAGTTACAACCAAATCACTCTTCTTAGTTCTTGATCTTTTTTGTTTATTGTACTATAACCATTGTTTTTTATATCATTGCAGCTCGTATTTATCGAACAAACATGGAAGGAGCTAGTCGACACATAGCAACAAGCATTAAGGTAAGCAATAAACAAAAGATGAAAGCTTTGTTTTTTTGGTTATTCAGTTTTGAAATTTCAAAACCCTCTTTGTTTTCTTCCTAGGTTGCAGTTGCAAGATTTAAGAAAGAAGGTGTTTCTGTTGGCACAGTAGAAGACTCAGCAAGAAAAGTTCCAACAGGACCTGACCCTCTTCATCACAACGACAACCCTTTGAAACCTTAAGTAGATGTTTGTTAGCTTTCATGAAAATATTAGTAGCACTAACTTTTTCCTATGTAGCACATTTTGATTTAAGGTTGAATATGATATCATGTATTATTCAGTTAGTACTCATGTTTTTGTATCTTCTGCAATATTAGTTAATCTTGGTTTTGTACAAAATCAGAAACAAATTATGTTTGAGGTATATTTGGTTGATTAAAAACTCATTTTCTATAGTTTAGTTGGGTTTGTTGCTTTCAATATTGGTGTTTGTGTTTTGTTTACTCTTTTAAGAATTGAAAGAAGATAAAGAAAGCAAGAATGGAATTCATTTTATTGCCACATTTAGAGGAAATAGTGGAAAGGAATGACTAGTCTGCAAATTGGTAGTACAGAGTTCAGAGTTGTGGTGTTTCCATTTTACTTTTTTTTTTCTTTTTCTTTCGTTTGTATGATATTTCAAGTTCGGCAATTAGTGTTGAAGCTGAATTTAGTATCATTGTAGAAATTTTCTTATCAATTCTTTTTATTCAATAATTGACACATGCATGATCTATATTTATGGAGCACTTTAAAAAATGTTGGTGACACAATATAACTTCTCATTTTTTTCATAATGTCTCCCTAACATTTTTATAACTTCCATAAAAATATATAAAATCATGGCATTATTACTCAACTACTTAATGCAATTTTGACTATCATTGCTTCTAAGTAACTCTTACACTTGAAAATTAATGCTTAGAGAAAGAAAAGAAAAACTGAACAAGATGAATTAAAAAGAGAAGAAGAGAAACTCGAAAGTGGAATAAGAGGACCCGAGTTAGAGAGAAAAGGAGCGGAGGAAAAGAAATAGAATTGTTTGCAATTATTTATTAATTTTTTTAGTCATCGGTTTTTTTTTACTAAGGGCGGATCTAGACATTGTATATTGGTGTGGTTAAACATAAAAGAAATTATAATTGAATTATATTAAAAATAAGAAGTAAAATTAGTTAACGCAATATATTTATAATGATAATCGTCTACCATCTTTTTTTTTTAAATGAGCTAAAATAACATCATTGTTAATTATTATGAGAACAGCTCTTTCTTTAAAATAACAATGCATTCATTTAGTCATTGATCACTATTTTTGTTATAGTCGACTATTCACAAACTTCATAGTTGAAAAAAATACATTTCATACTTGTAATTATAATCGTCAAGACTATAGACAATTTTAGAAGCTTATAAACCATATCAAATGTTTTGCACTTATTTATTTCCACAAAACAAGTTTTGTATAGATATATGAAATTCCTTTTAACTTAGAAAATTTTAGGTCAGGTCAAACATTTCTAACATAACTATCAAGTTGATGTCGCACCACCACTTACGCAAAATCTACAGAATCATTTGGATAAAGCTCAATTATCATCAATAATTTATACACATCAAAAGCTGTAAATTATGATAAAAATCTTAAACAAGAAATCCGTTGTAAAAGTTCAGTATTCTCTTCATCAAACCTAGCATTGAGCTCATGCAACTGCAAATCTAAAATTCTAAACAAATAATCATACTTATTATAATGATGCAAATTAGAAACATCAGAATTTGTAATGTGTCGCCTAGTTTTTTCCATTGCATATACAGTGCATCAATATCATGCTTATTGCAAATTTCTATAGCTCTTCACATTCATCATTCTCCATTTCTTTTAATTCTTGTTAGTTAGCATTGACAAGTGGCAAAATTATTATTCAAAAGATTGTATAAAAATAATATCAAAGGATTGAAACACATCTAGCAAAAGCATAGTTTTACTATATTTTTCAAACATTGTGTCCTTTTCGACTTCTTCAAGTGTCTCAATAACGATATCATACAAAGTCATCGAACTAGAGAGTTTCCTAAAGTGGAAAACAAAATGGGTTTCAATTGTTATAGTAATAGATGATTCTTGATTTAATCTACTACCAATCTCCAAACTGAGTTATTAGTTTGTCTCGAATCAATTTGTGTCTCTTGTTAACAGATTGCATGAAATTAATAGGTATATTGACCTCACAAAAAACAACTAACATCTTTGTGAGTCTTAGCACATGTAACAATTTTTCTAGAAGTAGCCAAATTTATGGTGTTTAAAAAATACTATTTTCGCTAATTGTGACGGTTAAAACCGCCACAATTTTCTAATTAACATATTTTTATATATTATATGTATGATACAAACAAAATTGGTGTAGCTACAAAGTGGATCCGCCCCTAATTTTCACTCTTCATAACTTATGTCCTTTACTTAAGAACAAATAAATCATAGAAGATATATTAAAAGAAAAAATATAAAAAGTGTATTATCAATTACTTTTTCTTATCTTTTATATTGTTTTGTCCAGCCGACAATTATTTTGAGTGAAACTCTAGATTTAGTCTCTTTTTAGCATTATTAATTTTATGATTGCTCTAGAGTCTTAGTTTTTAGTTGTTGGTTTAGGATTGAAGAATTGTTATAATATTCTATGTAAGAATGATGTCTTAGAAATTTAGAAAAAAATTTGCATAGATATTATAATAACATCTTCAAGATTTGTTGCACAATATCCTCTTAATGCATTGAAAAAGTTTTAGTTAAATGTATCAATATGGATCGACTACTTATATAATTTTATCAACACGCAAACGCATATTTATGTATAATTTATATTATATAGAGAGTAATAATGATTTTTTTAGAAAGCTTTGTTTATTCTGACTAACGTTCTTTTATTGTGCGCACGCGTTAAAAAAACGATTATTGTGCGCACGCGTTAATAAAAATTGTAATTATTATTTAATTATAGTTTTAATGTGATAAATAAGGATCTCTATAGTATACAAAAATAAAAACTATACACAATTGTGTCATATACAATCTACAAAGAATAGATGAAGACTAAAATTTATTATCAATGGATTTTGTTAGCATCTTCTCCTTGTTGTTAAAATTTGTTCCTTTAAATAGAGGAATTAACATGTTATTCCGCGAGTTATATATATCACCCCTCAAAGAATTTTTTTTTATCATTATATCCTTGTGAATAATCACTAAATTTTAAAAAAAAATGAATTTAATCAAAAATTTCAAAAAAAATTCGAGAATTTTTTTAAAAATATTTTGTCCGATATCAGAAATTTCATTTTGAAGAAAAAAAAAATTTCAAAAATAAATCGAATTTTTTCGAAGTTTCCAAGAAAAATACCGATTTTTTTAAAAATCCAACTTTTTTTTAAAAAAAAGAAACTGTACCGAAAATTTCAACAATATCATACCAGAAATTTCAAATACACTGAAATTTCCGATACAGAAAATTTATTTTTATTTTTTTCAAAAATACCAAAAATTTCGCTAAAACTATAGGAAATTTCATTCTTTGTCACTCCCTCGTTTGTTCATGGGAATTTTTGGCTTTTAGAAAAATGGTGGGGGAAGGGATGTGTTATGAATATGCTTTTGAGAGTAAGATAAAGAGAGAAACTACACTAAAAGATGCGGACAAATTTAAAACTAACTTCTAACTTCTTCATTCATTTCATTAATGATAAATTCATTCTCCAATCACATATTTATAATATTGAAACCAATTATTACTCCCTATCTAGATTCTTCTAAAAAATAGTGACTCATCACTATTAATTATAATGGACTTATAGAATTCGGGCTTAATTCCTTACACGATGGCATGTATAATTTATGGCACACAACATAATGCATTGTTGTCCGCAGAAATAAACTTGTTTTAGCGAAGAAGCAAAATATTCATTATATTAAAACCAAAAATTTCCAAGCACTACGATAAGGTTTTAACAAAAAAAAATAATACACTTCAAGGATTTTCATCCAAAATATAATAAACTATAAATAGAAACCTGATTCAAATTTAAGAAGTTAAAATAAAAATTGTCTATAATATCTAAATAAATGAATCAAAATTTAACTCTCCTCTAAAAAGGCAAGTAAATTGTATACTAAAATGGACTTTTTAATTAATAAACAAAAACACAAATTTAGAGCATATAAAGTTTGAGATTTACTGTATGAATTGATTAGAATTAAAATAAATGATGATTAAAATCTACAATAGAGAGAATTTTGAAGAGAAATGATATAAAGGTGGAGATTTACTGTATGGATTGTCGCTTGAGGTCAAGCAACGATTTGAATTTGAGGGAGTTTGATCAGTGGTATTTGTTTTCAACTACTTTTAGTTCTGTTTTTTGTTTGGGGGAGTTCAATGGGCATCAGTGGTTTCTCCTTTTGTATTAGTAACCTCTAGCGGTTATTATTGGTGGGGAATATTAGTAAATATAAAAGCAATTAAAGGATAACTTTGGTAGAACAAAGGTCAGTCCAAGTTCGTTTACTCACTTTATGTTCTGAAGCTCATCGAAATACACTAATGAAGCTCATGAACACTACTTTTGTGCCTTAGGAGATATTTGTTAACCAATTTGAGGGGTTTGTTGCCAATATCAGCGTCAGAGGGGAGAAATCATAATAAGGCTTTCCACATTTTGATAGAATGTGTTGATGCTACTTTATCCAGAGTATTGATAAATATTGGATCTTCCCTAAACGTCTTACCAAAGACAATATTTATGAAGTTAAATGTAGGAGTGGTGCTTAAACCTAGTGACTTGGTGGTTAGAGCCTTTGACGAAGCAAAGAGACTAGTATTTGGGGGTGGTAGAGCTTCCCATTAAGGTGGGACCTTATGTTTTTGATACAACATACTTTGTCATGGATATCCATCCAGCTTATAGTTGTCTCTTGGGACGTCCACGGATTTGTGCAGCGGGTGCGGTAACTTCTACTCTCCATCAAAAGATTAAGTTTGTTGTTAGTGGGAAAGTTATCACAGTGAGTGGACAAAAGGACATAATGGTTAGCCATTTATCTTCAACACAACATGTCTTATTTTTCTTCACTATCGTTTCTTCTCCTGATTTTTCTTCACTTTCAATGGGAGAGGAAATCATATTTCCTCATCCCATTAAGTCTCCACCTTCGAGTCCTTCTTCTTGTCCTTCATCAAACATCTTTTCACATGATTATCCACCCACCGTTGTCAGCAAAGCAGACCCTTTTCCAAGGAAATATGTCTTCTTTATGCTTCTCATGAGACTTCTTACCGTGATCATAATATTAACCTTCATTAAGATATATGACTGCTTTTCATTAACACCTCCATCACGTGAAGATGATATTGAGAAGATGGCATTGAATCCCAAGGTTGAGGCAACACAAAGATAAAGTGAGTTGATGGATCTAACTGAAGGAGATGCTTTGAATGCTCAAATAGTGGATCAGGGGAATGCTTAGAGGTTCTTTGATGCTCAATCTGAAATTGTGGAGGAGGAGAATGTTCAGAGGTTTGGTCATGCTCAAAATAAGTGAATGTATTGACTAATCGATGAAAAAAAGTGATAGATTTCATCATTTTAAAGACGGAATCAACATCCAATGCATGTATATGGATTCTGGATGGGGTGTTAGTGGCAAATGAAATTGTAAATTTGTGTGTGCATGCGCACTTGGATGTCTATATATGTGTGTCTCTCTCTAAATCGATCCCCATCAATGTTTCAATTCATTGAAATGTTTTAAACCTATTAAATTTAGTGCTTAGTTAAATTTAGGAAATCCTTTCTTCTTTTCTTCACTCATTTCTTCAACACTTCACTCTCATTTCTTCAATACAACATGTATTCTTTTTCTTCACTCTCATTTCTTCTCCTATTTTTTTTTTCACTTTCAATGGGAGAGGAAATCATATTTCCTCACCCCATTAAGTCTCCACCTTCGAGTTATTCTTCTTGACCTTCACCAAACATCCTTCCACATGATTATCCACCCACTATTGTCAGCAAAGCAGACCTTTTCCAAGGAAAAATGTCTTCTTTATGCTTCTCATGAGATTTCTTATCGTTATTATAACATTAACCTTCATTAAGATATATGATTGTTTTTCATTAACACCTTCGTCACGTGAAGATGATATTGAGCAGATGGTATTGAATCCCAAGGTTGAGGCAACACAAAGACAAAGTGAGTTGGTGGATCTAACTGAAAGAGATGCTTTGATTGCTCAAATTGTGGATGAGGAGAATGCTTAGAGGTTCTTTGATGCTCAATTTTCAAATCGTGGAGGAGGAAAGTTAGCTACTTGTTTATTTTTCTATTACTAGTTTAAGAATTTTGTTAATTTAATTGTTTGTGATAATCTGGTAGAATATTATTATAAGTACAATTTTTTATTTACCTCTGGGAATGTGTTTTAGTGTAGATCTTTTGCCATTCATTTTTAATTGTGATACATGGAATCATTTAGCTTTATGTCTTCATTTTGTTTTAAAAAAATAGCTATATTTTAGAAATATTTATATATTATATTTGATTTATAATTTTCATTATATTAGTTCGTGAACAATTTTATATTGTTGAGAGTGATTTTATATGAAACAATATCTTGACAATTAAGTAATAATTAAAGGGAATATCTAACCTAAATATTATGTTTATTTTAATTATTTATTTATTTTTATACTTGATCTATTTTGAAATATATGTTTAAGTTATTGTATTATTTTATTGAAATATACCATTAAGTATGATTATTTATTTATTCAATTATATTTTACACATTACTAATTATAAATATTTTTAACTTTATATTTGCGGTCATAATAAATATTTTATCTAAAAGTAAATTTATAAAATAAAAACAATATATCATTCATCAATACAAAATATATTTTGATGATATGAAAATTCGTATATATAAGTTTTTATTAAACTCAAAATAATATATTTCTTATTAATTTTTTATGTTCAAGACCTTATATAAGTGGATTTTTTTATTCAATTTTATTTATTTTTTTAAAAATATCACATACTCAAATCATACTTTTAGTTTTAGGTTCATCATAAATATAAATAATAGATTTTGTTTAGAAATTAATTAAAAACATCTCATTTTCTTTTAATTTTTTCACCTCCAACATTTTTTGTCTATTTGTTAACATCTTACACTATTATTATTGAATATGTATGTGTCAAATTAACCCCTTTATGTTCTACTATGTAAATTAGAGCTGTTAAAATAGAATACTCGGTCATAAACTGACGAGTCTGGAAGGTCTTCGGTTTTACAAAATCGGTCAAAAAAATTATGTTATTATATGGATTTGAAAATTATTACGTGAGTCCGATCCTAGATGGACTTTGGACTATCCGACTTTAAACAGGTCTTTTAGCAAAAATAAATAAAATAAACCCCCATAATATTTATTATAAATGAAATTAAAAATTATATTATTTTAAATATAATATATTTTTAATTGTTAAATACTATAGTATGTTTTTAAATACAACATATGTCTAAATTGTATAAAATAATACTTAAATATTTAAAATAAGAGAAACTAGTAAATTACGGGGAAATATTGTTGATTATATTAATGTATAAGATTTAAAAGAGAAAGATTGAATAGAATAGAAATAAAATTTAGTGAGGTGTCAATGTGTTATTTTGGAGTCAGATAATATTTATATTAAATAATTTTTTAAAATTTACTATTATGCTGACCAAACGGACTATTTATCGTCCATATAAACTAGCTTTAATGGATAGTGGACTTTTTAAAGATGAGTTTAAAAAATCCTAAAAATATGAGCTCTAATTTTATTATGGCTTGATTCCTATGATTTTTCAAACCTGACTGACAATCCCTTATGAACGGATTTAGTTTAACAACTCTAATGCAAATACTTTTGAGATTATAATTGATCTCTAAATTTTCATCGATAAAAGAAAATTCTCTTAAAAATCTTTAAACCAACATAAATGATGCGATTAATATTCATTTTAACTTACATCGTAGGAATACAACTTAATTATAACATTTTAAATAATATTTAAAATATCTATGATTAAAACTTAATATGCATTCAAACTTATTTAAACAAGTTTTTTATATTAATTAATTATAATTGATATTAATTATATTATAATTGACAATTAAATATGATTATTTTTTTAATAATTTACGTTTCTCACATTACTAATTATAAATATTTTAAATTTTAGAATTGCAAAAATAATAAATATTTAATCTAAAAGTGAATTCATAAAATAAAAACAATATATCACACATCAATAGAAAATATATTTTGTTGTCATGTAAATTCTATATACTATTTGTTATTATTTATTTGATGTTGTAGACTAGGGATGGCAACGGGGTGGGTTGGGGGCGGGTTTAGCTAACCCCGCACCCCAGTAGTAGACCCGCCCCGCCCCCAAACCCGTCGGGGATAGAAACTTACCCCCAGACCCGCCCTCAATGGAGAACGGGTCACCCACCCCAACCCGCGAAAATTGTTTTTTTTTTAATAAAAAAATACCTATTTATTTTCACAAATTTCCTGAACAGCATTAACAAATACATTAAAAATATAACATTCGCCCTTAATTTAAGTAAATAATTATAGGATTTAATATTCAAACACCATTCCAAATATTTTTCAATCATAACCCTTCAATCAACAACTATAATTGGTTGTGATTCATTAAAAGAGTGTAATCTTTCAATATATCAAAGTATAAATCACTCCCAACAACCAACAATTTTTTGCAAAGTACAAATACAAAATTAAAACAATACAATCAACAAAAGAACCATTCCAACAACATGGAACAAAATATACTATATCATCATAACAAAAAAAGTTCCAAATGAACAACAAATTTTCTAATAATCTTCATCTTCGAGGCGGGAGTTGGAAATAGAAGTAGCACCATCGATCAACAACTCACCTATATTAAAAATAGTATGAATAATATCTTCATCATCAGACTCCATTTCAGTTAGTAAAATAGTATGAATAATATCTTCATCATCAGACTCCATTTCAGTTAGTAAAATAGCATTTTCATTTCCCACGTTAGATTTCAAATTACCTATCAATATAGTAAAATATAGTCAATGATAGTCTTGGCAAGTAAAAATAAAAAATATAAACAAGAAAGGTCTTTACCATTATTCTCAGCACTCCATAACCAACTTCTTGCACACATCAAAACTTCTAAAGTGGTCCAATGAAGTCGACTTCGATGAGGGCTTACGATATGACCACTTGTACTAAATGCGGATTCAAAAGACACAGTAGAAACAGGAATTGCCAATACATCCCTTGCAATTGCTTGAAGTGTTAGATACTTAATCCCATTCAACTTCCACCATAATAAAATATCAAAATCTGGACTTCTTGGTAAAACTTCCTCTTCCAAATAAACATTCAACTCTGTTTTAACAGATGAAGTTCTAGCTCTTTTTTCTTATGACATACAAATCATAGTCTTTCAAACCATCATTACTAACATTACCAACATTAGCATCCAACATTTCAGATTCACTTCTAGAATCCTTGTTCATTTTTAATTGATAATCATAAAGCAACTCGTAACACAACTGTCTAATTGACTTAACTTGGGAATCAACATCATTCCCATAGAAGACTTCATAATAATATTCAAGCAAATCAGTTTTATACCTAGGATCCAAAACAGCATCAACCCCCATTATTTCATGAATCACACTCCAATATTTTTCAAACTTTACCAACATATTTTCTGCCATTCTTTTTACCAATTCATCAGAGGATTCAATCCACTCAAGTAATGAAACTTTAATCTGACAAATCTTAGGAAAGTATTCATTGGCAGTTGGATACTTAGTTCCAGAAAACACTTCAGTGATAGAATTGAACAATTCAATTTTACACAAATCTCTTTTGCAAATTTCCAATGTAAACTTGTTGGCAAACAAGTGTACTGAGTTACACGGATTGCTAATCTATTAAATACCTCTTCATACAAAATAACAACATCAAGCATCTTGTAGGTAGAATTCCATCTAGTTGGACAATCTAAAACTAAATTCTTGGTGCAAGGTATTTTTAATTGTTTACATGTCTCCTCAAACCGTTCTTTCCTTTAAGGAGTTGTTGTCCAAAATGCAACGCTATCTCGAATCATCTCTATTCCATCTTTCACAACTTCTAACCCTTCTTTTACTATCATTAGTATATGTGCACAACAACACATATGAAATAAAGCACCGTCCCTTAATAATGTCTCTGGTTTCAACTTAGCCTTAACTTTTTCAATCATTGCATCATTTGTGCTACAATTGTCCAAAGTGAGAGTAAACAATTTTGAATCAATGTTCCAATCCATCAAACATTCAACCAATGTACCACAAAGATTTTCACTAGTATGAGGTGCAGGAACATAAATAAACCTAACATAATAAGATTCACAAAACTAGTATAAATGTGATTTACCTCAAAATTTGATTCACAAAACTATTATTAGAAGAAATTATATTTACCTCAAAATGTGATTCACAAAACTATATATAATATGCAATTAATCTATTATTAGAAGAAATTAGATTTACCTCAAAATGTGACTCTGTAAATTCCAGTTTCCATCAATGTAATGAGCAGTGACAACCATATATCCCTTTTTTTGATTTCTCGAGGTCCAAAGGTCAGAAGTAATGGCCACTCTTCCTTCAAGATTTTCTAACAACTTCAAAGTTGATGATCTCTCCATGTTGTATACTTTGAGTATCTCCTTCTTTATAGTATTTCTACAAGGAACTTGAAATATTGGTTGGAGAGAAGTTGAGTATCTTCTAAAACCAATATGATCCACTATTGAAAGCGGATATTCATACAAAATAATTGCATGTGCAAGCTCTTTCTTAGAATTTTCTGCATCATAAATTCCAGTACTCAACTCTTGCTTACCTTGCATGGATCTAGGCGTAAGAATTGTTTGTCCTTTATCAGATGAGTTCAAAATCTTATTTTTAGGACAACATCCCAAATGTCTTTTTAAATGTGACGTCCCATCATTTGATGATCCATTAAGCTTCTTTGAGCAATAATTACATTGAGCCTTATCTTTTCTGTCAACTTTGACCTTTGTAAAATAATTCCATACAAAACTTTTATGTCTGGATCGATGACTTATGGTTGTTTGGCTATCAACCTCCATATTATCATTTGGCGTGGGAAGAGGAACATCAACTGATTGGTTACCACTTTCATTGGGAATTGGTTGATGTGTACTTTCTTGTGAGATAGGTGGACACCGTGTTTGAGAGGTATCTTCATTTTCCATAACTAATTATCCTGTAAAGTAATTAAGTTGTACATAAGAATAAGAATAAACTAAAATTTATCACAGTAGGATAAGGATAATGTTTGGAATAGGATAAAGACAAGAATAATTAAAACCATTAAAATAACAAGTATTCAAAATTATAGTACAAACTAAACTAGTACTAATAAATGAAATATATATACACTTAAAATTTCTATACAAGTATCTATACAAACAAAACCATCACAAAACATTGTGAGTTCCTACTTCAATTTCTATTATCTATTCACTTAAAATTTCTACTTAAAAGAAAGAAATTTGGCAAACAAAACATTACTAAAACCTATTTCTTCTATCTATATACACAACATGTCACTCCTGCAACTCAAACTAGCCCCTAATGCATTCACACCTTCTGTATTACTAGAACCCAACAGAACAATCAAAATTAGAAGAATTCGACATCGAACCACCTTTTGTAGGCTCTGCATTTGTCAGTGTAACATCATTTTTACAGCGAATACGTCTCGGCATATGACAGATGTGCATTATCGTTCTGCTACCGGTGGACAGAAGCTTAGGATTCGACAGGGGTGGTTAGAATCAATTGTTACATACTGCATGTTTTTTGCTAGCAGCTCAACAGCAATAGAGTACTGGTTTTAAAAGAGAAAAATTAATCTAACAGGTACAAATTAGTAAGATACTCAAATGGCATAATAAATATAAATTGCAAAAACCTAAACCCTACATAGACATGTCCAAGTTAATTTGAAACTGGGAAATTAATCCAAAATAGATTATGAACTCGCCTACCGCATACAACTAATTTCAAATCAAACCTAAGTTAAATTAATCCAAAATAGATTATGAACTCGCCTATCAAACCTGTCACTCCTGCAACTCAAACTATCCCCTAATGCATTCACACATCTCTCTCATTCATCTCATAGATTCAGACCCAACAAAACAATCAAAATTAGAGCAGTTGGCACTGTCCCTGATCAGAAGAATTCAGAAATCACTCAATCTAACATCGAACCACCTTTTGTAGGCTCTACATTTGTCATTGTAACATCATTTTTACAGAAGAATTCAGATGTGCATTATCGTTATGCTACCGGTGGACAAAAGCTTAGGATTCGACATGGGTGGTTAAAATCAATTGCTACCATACTACATGTTTTTTGCTAGCAGCTCAACAACAATAGAGTACTGTATCTAACAAGTTAAAACCTAATTATACACAAACTTTGATTCAAGAAAGAGGACATAGATGATAGATCTAACCTTTCAAATCCAGCGGCTGAGCTAAGGGGCTGGTGTGCGTCGAAGTTGATGGGGATGTTGTTGTGGATCAACGCCGTCGGCCGTTTCTGGTGATTTTGAGAGAAAATGTTTCACGGTGAGAAATTGAGAAAATAAAGTAACATGAAAATAATCAAAATAAGGGTATTATGGTAATTGCATTATTCGGGGCGGGTACGGGCGGGTCTGAGTGTCTTACCGCCCCCGTCCCCGCAACCGTAGTTAGAAATCAGGTTTTACCCGCACCCGTACCCATTTTAGACGGGTTTTCCCCGTTAATTTCGGGGCGGGTCTAGGCGGGGTCCAGCGGGTCTGGGTCTTTTTGCCATGCCTATTGTAGACCTTTTTCAATGATGTATTAAATAACAGTTATCTAATCAAATTAGATTTTTAAATATATTGCAAGATTTTATATATTTATTTTAAAAAATTACATAATATAAAATAAAGGCATAAACACACTTTTATAATCAATTTGGTTTTATTTGTGTAACATTTATAATTTGATGATTATGTGCACACTATATCATTTCATAAGCTTATTGCATAATTATTTAAAGGGTTAAATACCTTTTACCCCCTGCAAAAGTAGAGAGATTCGATTTACCTCTTTTTAAAATAAAATCTTTTCGCCCCTTAAAAAAAGATTCCAAAATAAAAAATCTTCTAGAGCCAGATTCCCTTGGACTTGAATACATGGCCAAAATCTAATTGGTGACTTGACAATGGTTGCCATGTTGGCTGGATGATAGTTATAATTAGGGAATTAGGGATTTCTAAACATCACGAAGTATTTTCCCCAAAATCTAGGATTTCCTCTATTCGTGTCCACTCTACAAATTGATGTGCTTTTTCTTCAAAATCATCCTTCCCTATTGTCGTCCTCATCTTGTTCCCCCAATTTCTTCATTGTAATTGATTATTATAACCCTAATTGCGTACAAATGGATGCGAGCAAGAGCATGAGAAGCTGCAATCCGTACAATTCGTACGAGAAATCAAAGGTTCCTACCTGCGGATGTTGTAGTCCTGTAAAGATGTGGGTTGCTAACACAGTAAAAAATTGTAATCGAAAATTATGGAAGTGTACGAATGCAGGGGTAAGTTCTTGAGTATTTGAGTTTTGTTAAATATGTTTACTATTTTCTGGGGTTAATTTTTACTCTCCTTGCAGATGGACAATAGCTGTGAGCTATTTATTTGGGATGATGAAATCACAAATTCAGAAAGTTTTTGCAAACAGTGTGAAAACTGGGTTAAAGAGGTAAATATTGCAATTGAATGTGGCATTGTTGATGTCTTGGATTATATTTGTAGTATTGTACAATTATATGTAATTTCATGTGTATTATATTGTCGTAATGAATTTGAATTTTGATGTGTTTGTTTAAAAAAGGAAATATGATGTTTGTGTAATTTCAAGTTTGAATGAATAAAAGTGTTACATTTTTCTTACAACTTTGTCTTATGAATTATAATATCAGAGGAAACCATAATGTTATAATGACAGCTGAGGCATAATTATTTTCAGATGAAATCACAACCTAACCATAATGAAGGCACAAGTAGTAATGAAGGCCAAACTCATAAAGTATTGCATTAAGGCATAAGTATTTCAAAAGCCAAATTCAGTACAGCTTAACAAAATACATATCTAGTAGGTTAACAAAATGCATAAGTCTTAGGAAGTACATACATAATCAAAGGATCCAACAAAATACATAACTTATAAGCAATACATCACTTAATTCTACTTCTTAGATTCTTCTTTGCACGCTTAGAACTACCACCATTCTCTTCATCTGTCAAAGACATAGGCTGCTCTGGGTTTGAACATGGCCCGTGATTGGTTTTTTAAACCAGAACAATTTTTGTCTTTCACTGCATCTCCTTCTTATTGGCTTGGAAGGTGTCACCTTTTCTTTCCCTTTCTTTGTGCTTTACCATCCACACCAGAATATTGTGTTGTGTTACTTTCAAGAATGCTTGAAATGAAATCATAGTAGAGAAACATTAAAAACCTAACTTTCACCACATTCTTCACTAAAGGAACGAAAACGTGGATACACTGACCTTTTCAGCTGTGACGGATTTTCCTTCTTCATCGTGCTTCTCTGGTTGCTTCGCGCTTCAACTATGACAGTTCTTTCTTTGTTTGTTTCGCTAGCTTTTACATTGATGGTTGCTTCGCTTGCTTCGACGGTGATGGTTGTTTCTTCTTCTTTGTTGCATGTTTCTAGTTCCTTATTTTCAATTTTGAAACTATGACTGATAGTGAACCCTAGATTTTCAAGGGGGAATTGGTATATGAACAATCTTATTACTAGCATCCAGCCAGCATGGCAACCATTTCCAAGTCACCAATTAGATTCTGGCCACGTATTCAAGTCTAAGGGAATCTTGTTCTAGAAGGTTTTTCATCTTGGAATCTTTTTTTTAAGGGGCGAAAAGATTTTTTTAAAAAAACCGGGGTAAACCAAATCTCGCTACGTTTGCAGGGGGTGACCCTTTTTTAAAACTATTTAGAGGCAATATTAACACAAAATGATGTAAAGAAGACATGTAAGCCTTATATAATCAAATTGCTACGCAAACGAGAAATCATGGCCTAGCATCTCTCATCTCATATTTGTTAATGATCTTCTTCTTTTTTAGGAAATTTCTAAAAAGTAAATGTATAGCGCTGTGGGTACTCTTGAAAAATTTTGTACAATGTTCGGCCAAGAAGTCAGTGCTACTAAATATAGCATTATATTCTCCAAGAATGTTAGTAGAAGTATGAGGATGAAGCTGACCCAAATGTTTGGCTTGAAAGAAACGAATCAGTTTGGCAGATACCTTTGGGTTTCGCTTAGTGGAAAAACTTTAAAGAAAGAAGATTATCATCATTTGGTGGAGCAAGTTGCAACTAGGCTTGCAAACTGGAAAAGTAATGTGTTATCTTTTGCAGGTGTGTTATCCAATGATGACGAACTTGTTACCGAAAGCTTGTATTGATGAAATGCACAAATTATAGTGGAACTTCATTAGGGGGATATGGTAGAGAAGAAGAGAATGCATGTAGTTAAATGGGGAAATCTTACTCAAGATCGAGATTCAGGTGGGCTAGGGCTGAGAGATCATGAGACTGTGAATAAAGACTACTTGATGAAGCTAAACTAGAAGGTTATGACGAATTCTAATGAGTTATAGTGTCGTGTTTTGAAAGGTTTATATGAGAACAATGGCGAAGTTGATAACAATTAAATAAGATCCTCAGATTCTAGTCTTCGGAAGGTCTTCCTCAAGGGTTTGCCAAAGCTAAAAGAATCTGGTGTTTGGAGTATTAGGGATGGAATAAACATTAATGCTTGGACTGATATTTGGGTGGGCGTAGGTTTGAATATTGTTAATCTTGGTATTCATATTTCTGAGATAATGAGGGATTTTAAGGAGAAGGATATTGTTGATGAGAATGGTCTTTAGAATTGGAATTATTTGCAGAATTGGATGCCAAAGGATGTTTTGCATAAGATTAGATCGATTATCTCTCCTATGAAAGGAAATGATGCAGATAAATTCTTTATAGCAGGTACTGGAGGAGGAATTTTCATCGTAAATAATATTTGTAACACTCTATACAGAGTTGATGAGCAGCCAATGAATGATGTTTGGAATCATATGTGGAAGGTTAACGCGCCTGAGCGGGTTTGATCCTTTATGTGGTTATTAAATCATGACATGTTGTTGACTAATCTTAACAAGATCAAGATGGGGTTAAGGTCAGCATCTTGTAAGCTTTGCGGACACATGTGCGAGATACAATATGTGTCATGTGTGACTGCCCTAAAGCCATACATTGTGGAGTAATATTGTGCCAAGTAATTTAGTTCAACACTTCTTTAGCTTGGATAGAGCTTAATATAACAAAGAGATTTAGGTTAGGCATGGACTGTAATTTTTGTTTGGGCATTTGGTTGTAGTTTGTTGTGGAAGTGGCATAATAAAAAGAAGCATATTGATGGGTATAATAAGCCTTTTAACACCGGTGCGCATATTGATCTAAGAGTTAAAGAGTATGTTAATACTTTGAAGATGAACAAAATGGTCATGGAGAATAAGAGAATAATGCAGAATATTGCTTGGTCTCTGCCGAAAATGAATTGGATAAAATTGAATGTTGATGAAGCTTGCGAGGACAATTTGATATTGGGGTGTGGGGGAGTGGTTAGTGACAATAAAGGCGCATGGGTTTGTGGATTTTCAAAGTTTCTTGGCAGTTGCATTGCTATCATGGCAGAATTTAGGGGTTTATATGAAGGTCTCAAGTTATTTTTTCTCGAGACTATATAAGAGTTGAGGTTAATGTTGATTCCATTGTAATTCAAACTATAGAGTATTGATAAAAAATGCTCCAACATGGTTGAGAGTTTGGAGATTATCAATCAAATTTGAAGGCTAATTGACTGTTTTATAGAGGTGATTGTTTGTCACTCTTACAAAGAAGCACCCAAATATGCGGATGAGCTAGCGATTGCGGGTTATGGGATTAGACCATATATAGTTTATTTTGACGTAATTCGTGACTTTATTGCGAGCTTGCTTAATGAAGATTCTAGATGTGTTTCCACCTCTAGATTAGTTTGCTTATAGTTTTTGTTGTTTCCGGGTTTCGACCCTCGTTACTACAAAAATAATTAAATATATTTAGACACTACGTTTTTTTATTAACCAAATTTTTTAATACCATACATAATTTTTTTACAATAAGTATTAGTTTAGATGATTTTCATTGTCTAGTTGTATTTTAAGTTGGAATTCTCTCGATATGCGTTGTCGATCTATATCACTTGAATGAGCTTCATTCTTCTCCCTTGTCTTAGTATATCCTCACCTCTTTTGGTCAGCTCCAGTCTGATTTATAATATCGTCGGAGTCTAATAGCAGTGAGAAGATGTGAGAGCATTTATGATCATGAGACAAGGAAGACACACAAGCTCATCCAAGTAATATACATGCTCAAATCATACTAAATAAAATTTCAATATACGATGTTGTTGGGTTTAGTAACAATAATTATGAACCTGAGTCTCTGAAAATGTGCAATAATTCTTCATAGCACTCATATAACTCCATTAAAGTTTTCACATTCTCATTCAACGTGAAAACTCTAAATAGGTGGTCGCTCTTGTTGCATACAACAATAGATAGAAGTAATAGTTCAATATAAAAAGAACTTCTTGAAAACACCTACTACCCTTATTAATTCACCAGTTTAATCATTAATTCATATAAAAAAAAAGTAAATAGGCAACCAGAGAACATCAAAAGAGAATAAATTGTTCATTGTTCAACATGAAAACAAAATTCAATAATCCATGAAATTTCCATGAACATCTCAAATCCCCTAAAAACAAACAATTGAAACAACCCCAGTTTTCAAATTTGATAAATAATAAGAAAACATAACACTTACAATACAATGCACTCATTTAATAAAATCAAACAAAATTAACCCCGTAGTTCTTTCTACTAATTTTCAATTTCAAATTATTTCGCCAAAACAATGGACTCCGATTTCAGAACACCATACATACAGTATGCATGTAGTAGACTTACATCTCTCATTGTAAATGATCCAATGGGTTTTATATACATTAACATTATAAAAAAATATGGGACAAAAATGAAACAAAAAGATAAAGGAATTGAATCTGAAACTGAAAAAAACCAAACTTTTGTACCCTTCATTGTGGCATTCTAAAAAAACCTAGCATCTCTAACTTTAATTTTTATTCTTGTGTGATTTGATTTTTGATTTCAAGTGAAAAAAGTAACACCATTAAGATCTAGCATTAACTTCCCCACAAACTCAAATTACAAGCCTTGTATGAACTTAAACAAGTGGATCACTTTCAATTTACGGGACAAGAACAACGTCAAGAAAAGAAGTCAATCTGAAAACAAAGGTTACAAAAAAAATCAAAGTAAAAACAAAATCTATTAAAAATGTTGAAAGTACATCATTTCACCTAAGCCATTAAATGGTGAGTTTTGAATCAAAAAATCCACAACTCCATTAAGTATAAATGCATCTTGCTTCAAATTGGTACCTATCTTGAACTTGTAATATCTACTGAACTTACCATATTTTAGTATCATGTGTAATCCACATGTAAGCGGTTTCATTTGTACTTTCAGTAACTCCAAGTTACACAAAGAAATGAGTTTAACTTTGAATAAATCAAGAACAAAATAGAGAATTGATTCGCTAAAATCTTTGATATAGTGATTTGTTGAAACTTTTGATGGATTTGAATTGATCAGTACTTATTCTAAGGGTTTGGAGATTGTTTGTGAGATTCTTCCATCTTGCGGAGAGTGTGGAAGTTTGAAATATTTTAGGATTATTTATCAAAATTATTTAAAAACTCATTTATGTATATGTTTGTGGGTTAATCATTACCTATATTTCATGTATATTTTGAATAAATGTATGATACATTTATTAACTGATACATATATTTCATGTATTTCAATTTGAAATAAATTTAGATCATCTGCCATATTTTACATTTTGAAAATTCCAATTTTACCATGAATATACGATATTTAATGTATTTGTTTTTATATATGAATATTCAAGATAGTTCTATATGAAATAAATTTAGACTAACTACCATATTTAACTTCAAATAAAAAAGATTATATCTTTATATCATTGTTTAATATAATTGTATGTAATTATAATTTTTAACTACTCACAATTAAATTTATTTCAAACTCATATTTTTGTATTAATCGAACTAACTTCTTTTTCTCCTATATTTTTGTTGATTTATTCATACAACAAGACTTTAAAAACTACAAACCAATTTTTTATTGAAATGTTTTTTGCTTTATCTATAGGTCTTTCACAGTTCATTGAAAATGCAATTCTAACTTAAACCTGAGAATTTTGACTAATTAAGAAAAATTACACTTACCTTTAATTTTAAGGATTCTTGAATGTCATGTCACTATGCTAAAAATGAAAAAGACAGTGCACTTTAGACAACGTTTTTTCTTGAAAGTGCTGCCATAAGCTATAAAAAATAAACACAGAAATTTTTAAAATAATTTCAGCAAAAGTGTTGTCTAAGGGTTACCTTTAGACAGTGCTTCAAAACATCTTAAAAATGGAATAAAATATTCTCAACATATCATATCAACAAGAAACATGCAATTTAACTCAAACGATCACAAAGACCCTGATGTTACATATCAGAGCAAGACCCTCTTTATTTGCAATAAAGCAACTAAAAGACTCCATAAAGTTATCTTCGAGCTTGTACATCTATTCTTGATTATCTGAAAGTTACCCACGTATCAAGGCAAAATTTTCAAGTAGAAAGGGTGAGTAATCATAATCATTATAAGAGACATAAGGAATAAATATAGTAGTTATAATACAACAACAAGAAACCTTACATCATGAAATCCTTCTATTATACTCACACATTCACAAACATCTTATACACACATGAAACACATCATTATATCATTATATCATCATATCAACATGTGTCATCATACACCACAATTATCATCGCATCATCATTATCATATAACCAATCATCATGAAATATTGAAACCACTCGTCTTTTATCTCGCGGGGGAGAAAGGAAAACATCGAGTAAACCTGAAGGGGAGAAATCACGGTCCTTCGACCGAGAGATCGAGAGAATCTAGGCAAGGGAGTTAGTTATGTGAGGGGAAGGGATTAGCACCCCACGCGTTTGTAGTACTTTACGGTATCCACTTCTATTTTCTAGCTAAAGGGTGTGTTATATCTATCTATTGCTCAATCGCTACAATGCATGCAAAAGGAAAAGGAAAATAAAGAAACCACAGGGAAAAGAAGGAAGTATTTACAAGTGGTGCTCGATCGAGCCCCGTGACAAGATGCCTACGTATTCCCGCGTGCAATGGGAAAGTCAGAGCGTCGTAGTTCGGCTCACTTGTTTTGGTGGTTTTTGTGTTTTTTACTTATGAAAAAGGTTTTAAACATAAAAGAAAATGAGCCCGTAGGCGAAAAGAGTTTGTCTTGGTTGCTTGCTTTTACCTTGAAAAAGGAGTTTAAACCATTATTAAGTGTTTTGTTTTCAAAAGAAAAAAAGAAAGAAAGTTTTTGTTTTAATTACATGCAATGATGCGAAAAGAACTAAACAAAACAAAAGGGAGACTAGCTAAGTACTAACCCTAATGTTGTCATGCAAAGATTGGACCTATGGTTGAGGATGTAAGGGAATCTCTGCCTATGTTGACATGCAAAGGATGTGAATCCTAACGTCTAGGCTCGAGAATCTATCCTAACCGAGCAGCCCTAGAGGGAAAGCTATCTTATATCCGCCTTGGTTGTAGAACCAAGGGATGCAGAGGGATGAAGCAATCAAGTGCTTTGGCAGAAGCACACAAGCAATGCAATACGCAAACAAATATCAAATAATTTGTAGGCATAGCCCACGGAGCAAATGATGCGAGTTCAGCAGTAAATGCAAACCCCAGGAATGAATGGAGAGTCAGAATAGGGGACTCTGGCCACTTTTGTTATCGACTCGATATGAATAGTAACATGATTCGCGTGCACCATACAGACACGGACTAGAACTGCGGGGGACGACTACCGACCCTTTCCGCTTGCATATATCATTGACTCGATAGTAGGAAATATAAAAAGTGGGACTTTGCTTGGTGGTGCCGCGTCAGGTGTCCTAACCACTTCTGACCTATGCAACCACAATTGTAAACACAATGAAATGCGCCTCCCTATGCACGAATGAGGACTTTAAACAAATCAAACACAATTAGCAAATAGAAGCGCCCTAAATGGGTCTTTAAATAAACCAGAGGGGTTCCTGAACATGCTCCAACTACGGAAGCCCTATCATACATCTCTATTCCTACTTGTCATGGCAAAAGAAAACGGTAAAGTTCTACTTCTCGTGATATTTAGAAAAGTTATAAGAGAATACGATAAACGGTGTAGAAACTACCACACGGATACAAAATCCGAAGAGCACTACGAGCTAAAGAAATACTCTGGAAAACTTCAAGTATTGTAGCCACGCAATAACAGTAAACCGGTGAGAAGAACGCAAGGTATCAAAACAAGCAGAATACGCGTGCATAAGTTTCCGAAACAATAACACCTGCAAGAGAATCACGCAAGAAGACAATAGAATGTACGCGTATGCGCACAAGCGACGGAACATGTGTATACATGCTCCACTAGGGATATGCCTGCAAAAAGGGAGTTAGACCCAAAAATAAAGCGAAAGGAATGTATATGTGGGTATACAAACATGAAATATAAAAGAATTGTGTCGTACGTATGTACAACGCAAGCTCCTGCATCAAATACATCTCAAACAATAGTTAGGAAGGCTAAGACACATGTTGTTTGCACTTGGAATGAAGAAAGAACAAAAAAATAGTTCCAGGCCGCGCTAAGCGCGGCCTGAACAGAAACTATGGCGCTTAGCGCATTCCTGATGGCGCTAAGTGTAACACCCGGAAAATCACTTAATTATTTAAATGGATTATTGAGGAATTGTTAATTGGAATTTAGTTAAAGAAGAAATTAAGTGAATAATCGGTTTAGTCGGAGAATTATTATTATGAGTAGAAATTAATTAATTAAAGTATTTAGTGAGTTTTATTATAATGTGAGGAATAAAATGGGAAGTATTAATTAATTGGTCAAATAGAATATATAATAGAATATATGATAGGATAATATTTGAATTATTAAAGGAGTAGAATAATTAATTAATTAATTAATAATAGAGTATGATATTAAGGAGTATTTAAAGGAAGGAAATAATAGGAATAGCGTTTGTACGTGAGAAGAGGAAAACCAATTGAAGAAGGAGGAGGCACAAGAGCTAGGAGAGGATACCGGAAGTGCGCAATCGGAACCGGAAAGTAGAAATTCGATCGGAGTTATAACCACCGTCAAATTTAAGGTAAGGGGTGGGGTTCTAACTTTCTAAACGGGTTTATGATAAATCGTATGTGGGGATGAATTTATACAAAATTATCTGTGTTTGTATAGACCGTATGTGAATTAAATGATTAAATTGTATATAGTAGTATTGTTAGGGTTAATTGAAGGATAAGAATGGTTGGAAATTAGTGACACAGGGATCGATCAGACGGTAGCCACCAGAAGAGGAGGCGGACGCCTCCTGGGAAACAAACAAATGGAGACGGGGGCCTTGAATTGGAGGCAGACACCCTCCAGTCGTAACACCATGGGGACGGACGTCACCCACTGTTTCTTTTTATATTAATCTTTTTTGTTTCTGTTGTTTGTTGTAGCCTTGCTTTTCGTTGACTTCTGAGAGGCATTAAGTAGGCATTAGTTTAGTTAATATATTATATGTGTTATATCAGTAAAATAACATTGCGACTATTAGAATTAAAAATGGTTTTATTTATTTAAATAATATAGTGTGTTATAGAACTAGCAGACATGGAAAAAGAACAACAGAGTTGCACAATTGGTAAACTGTCAGTACATTAATTATGAGACCTTGGTTAGAAATATAAGTGTAATTGAATCAAATAGTTTGACTGCATTGGTATATATATATATATATATATATATATATATATATATATATATATATATATATATATATATATATATATATATATATATATATGTATGTTAGTAGAGACAGAATACTCTCTTAGTGTCAAATTAGTCCTAATTAAATTATTTGAGTTGGTGAACTTATATAAGTAGCAGGATTAAAAGTTGTAGCATGTTTAGTTAATTGGCAGTGTGGTTCCTATGACAGTGTAAATTAGATACCGGGAAAATAATTATATCAGCGATAAAATTTGCCAAGAATATTGTAATAATTAAATAATAATAAAAATAGTACGTAAAAATCAGTACAGAACTAACCGAGCTAGTAAATTAATCGGTGTAATTAAATGTCCGGAATTAATTAGAAATTGTCGAAATGATTCGTATATTTTAGTAGGTGATTACGATTATTTTATTTTGTTGAATTTGTGTGAATGTATCTTATTGTGAAATTATTGTGAATCATTAGCAATGAATTGGTGTTGTATATGGTTGTTTATGTGAAGTTGCAGGATATTTTAAGAGACGATGGTTACCTCTGATTATTGGTAATAAAAGTGATGTAGGCATATGCCTTGTGAAGTGAATTTATGTTGTTATTTACATGTTGTAGCATCGCATTTCATTTTGCATTTGTGAAGGCTTGTATTGGCGGATTTTTGAAGAAGGCTTATGCCTTGTGCCTCCTATAACTGACAATTTTGTGAAGGGAGTTTACTTCACCGGTACCACATGCATGTGCATTGCTGAGTCTCATTGGAAGTCATGTCGTTGTTAATTGCGAAGTAATTACATGTTGTTGCTAACGAATGAAGTCTGTTGTGTTGTTGTTGATTGAGAATTTTATCGTGACGTGTTATTTGTGGTGTGATAATTATGTATGATTTAATCCTAATATATTATTTATCATACACCTGTTTATATTGGTAGATATCTCACCCTTTCTGTTGGTGCTAAATATTTATTATTTAGCATGCATATTTGATTTTATATTAATTAATTGTTATGTTAATTATTCCTTGAATTAAGTTGTTATGAAGGATGCTATATTGTTATTATAAATATATATAATAATTGAAGATTAATTAATTATTATTATGTATCCATTATGACATGCTTTTATGATGATTGAATGATGGATGTGTTGCCTCTTTTCAATTGGTAGAATTGGGGTGTTACATTAGTGGTATCAGGAGGGTGTTTGGTGAACAATCGAGTATTGTTAATTACTTTTTCTAATTAAAGCGAGATGGTGGAAGGAATGATGATGCGATTCTTGGCTCATGCATTAGAGAATCAACCGAATATTTGGAGTTGGAAGTTTTATCCGCAAGATCCTTATGGTGTTAGATTGAGAGGATCCTCGTGATGACTTTTCGATATGGTGGCTTTGGTGGTTAATGCAAGGTTGGAAGTTGTAGGTGAGGAGGTTACTGGTTCCAGGGAATTTGGATTATAAGGATGTTTCGTGTTTTCTGCTAATTGTGGTTGAGATGGTTGAGATCTTTGAGAAAACATGATTTTCGTTTAAGGTGGTTAGAAGGGAGCGAAATGCTAGTAAGTGATGGCCTTATGATGCTGGTGGAAAGGGAAAACAGGAAGTTGTTGAGGGCCGGAGAACTAGTGGGGGATATGCTCCTGCTAGTGTGACTTGTTTCAAGTGTGGGAAACCTGGTCACTAGAGTAATGTATGCATTGTTGTTGATGTGAAGAGGTGCTTCCATTATAGCAAGGTTGGACATGCAGTTCCTGAGTGTAGACATAAGGCGGATGTCTGCTTTAATTATGGTGAAGAAGGGAATATTAGTCCTCATTGTCAGAAACCGAGGAAAGCGCCTGGTGCGAAGGTGTTCGCGTTGGTTGAGACTCCAACGGACAGAGATACCAGAGGTACGTTTCCATGGATCTAACTCTGTTGATTATCATGGTTGATGATGTATAAGTGAAATGAAATTGCGCATGTACTTTGGATTTTAATGGTAGTAAGTCGTGGTTATGTCGGAAGGTTAGACGTAGAGACAAGGTTAAGGATGGATGTGTTGGATGAATTTTTGAGGACGAAAATATTCTAAGTGGGGGAGAGTTGTAACACCCGGAAAATCATTTAATTATTTAAATGGATTATTGAGGAATTATTAGTTGGAATTTAGTTAAAGAAGAAATTAAGTGAATAATCGGTTTAGTCGGAGAATTATTATTATGAGTAGCAATTAATTAATTAAAGTATTTAGTGAGTTTTATTATAATGTGAGGAATAAAATGGGAAGTATTAATTAATTGGCCAAATAGAATATATAATAAAATATATGATAGGATAATATTTGAATTATTAAAGGAGTGGAATAATTAATTAATTAATAATAGAGTATGATATTAAGGAGTATTTAAAGGAAGGAAATAATAGGAATAGGGTTTGTACGTGAGAAGAGGAAAACCAATAGAAGAAGGAGGAGGCACAAAGGCTAGGAGAGGATACCGGAAGTGCGCAATCGGAACCGGAAAGTAGAAATTCGATCGAAGTTATAACCACCGTCAAATTTAAGGTAAGGGGTGGGGTTCTAACTTTCTAAAGGGGTTTATGATAAATCGTATGTGGGGATGAATTTATACAAAATTATTTTTGTTTGTGTAGACCGTATGTGAATTAAATGATTAAATTGTATATAGTAGTATTGCTGGGGTTAATCGAAGGGTAGGAATGGTTGGAAATTAGTGACACAGGGATCGATCAAACGGTAACTACCAGAAGAGGAGGCGGACGCCTCCTGGGAAACAAACAAATGGAGACGGGGACCTTGAATTGGAGGCGGACGCCCTCCAGTCGTAACACCATGGGGACGGATGTCACCCACTGTTTCTTTTTATATTAATCTTTTTTGTTTCTATTGTTTGCTGTAGCCTTGCTTTTCGTTGACTTCTAAGAGGCATTAAGTACGCATTAGTTTAGTTAATATACTATATGTGTTATATCACTAAAATAACATTGGGACTATTAGAATTAAAAATGGTTTTATTTATTTAAATAATATAGTGTGTTATAGAACTAGCAGACATGGAAAAGAACAACAGAGTTGCACAATTAGTAAACTGTCAGTACATTAATTATGAGACCTTGGTTAGAAATATAAGTGTAATTGAATCAAATAGTTTGACTGCATTGGTATATATATGCATGTTAGTAGAGACAGAATACTCTCTTAGTGCCAAATTAGTCCTATTTAAATTACTTGAGTTGGTAAACTTATATAAGTAGCAGGATTAAAAGTTGTAGCATGTTAGTTAATTGGCAGTGTGGTGCCTATGACAGTGTAAATTAGATACCAGGAAAATAATTATATCAGCGATAAAATTTGCCAAGAATACTGTAATAATTAAATAATAATAAAAATAGTACTTAAAAATCAGTACCGAGCTAGTAAATTAATCGGTGTAATTAAATGTCCGGAATTAATTAGAAATTGTCGAAAGGATTCGTATATTTTAGTAGGTGATTACGATTATTTTATTTTGTTGAATTTGTGTGAATGTATCTTATTGTGAATCATTAGCGATGAATTGGTTGTTGTATATGGTTGTTTATGTGAAGTTGCAGGATATTTTAAGTGACGATGGTTACCTCTGATTATTGGTAATAAAGTGATATAGGCGTATGCCTTGTGAAGTGAATTTATGTTGTTATTTGCATGTTGTAAAATCGCATTTCATTTTGCATTTGTGAAGGTCTGTATTGGCGGATTTGTGAAGAAGGCTTATGCCTTGTGCCTCTGATAACTGGCAATTTAGTGAAGGGAGTTTACTCCACCGGTACCACATGCATGTGCATTGCTGAGTCTCATTGGAAGTCATGTCGTTGTTAATTGCGAAGTAATTACATGTTGTTGCTAACGAATGAAGTGTGTTGTGTTGTTGTTGATTGGGAATTTTATCGTGACGTGTTATTTGTGGTGTGATAATTATGTATGATTTAATCCTAATATATTATTTATCATACACCTGTTTATATTGGTAGATATCTCACCCTTTCTTTTGTTGGTCGTTACCTTTATATTGGTAACGTGCAGGTAATGAGGAGTAAAGCATTTAGTAGCTTATGGCGTCTTCGCTCTGATACGTAGCACTCGAGGGGAATAAGCGCATATTTGATTTTATATTACTTTCCGTTGAAATTGTTGCATGTTAATACTTGAGAATTGTTCCTTGAATTAAGTTGTTATGAAGGATACTATATTTCGTTTGGAGTTTTGAAATATTATAAATCCGCTGTGTAGTTTTGAATAAATACGAAGTAATTTTGAAGACTAATTAAATGCTATAACTTCTTTGGAGTAAAACGTGCTATGTATCCATTATGACCTGCTTTTATGATGACGGTTTTGAATGATTGATGTAATGCCTCATTTGTTGTAATTTTCCGCACTCTGATTTTCAATAATAAACGTTGGGTAGAATTGGGGTGTTACACTAAGCGCGAACTGTAACACAAAAGTCAGTAGCTTTGGCACTTAACGCGCTCCTGGTGGCGCTAAGCGCAGTCTGTAACCTGCAGAATTTTCCTGTTTTGATCTGGATCACCTGTCCATGTCATTCTTAGTGCCAAAGGTCAATCCATGTAATCAAGCAACGGTTCCAATGTTCATAGATGAAAATCAAATTCATGAACATGTGAGGAATGCAAATCAAGGTAACAATTCCAATGTCCTAGATGAAGTTCAAATGCATGAACATGTAAGGAATGCAAGTAGTAATAACAATTCCAATGTTCTAGATGAAATTCAAATGCATGAACATGTGAGGAATGCAAGTTAAGAGACAAATGCAATTCACATATATCAAGAACCAATGTATGAACATTTTAAGAATACAAGTTGAATCAACAACTCTAATGCTCATACGCAAGATCGTGTATGAACATGTTAAAAATGCAAGTCGAAACAACAATTTTAATGTTCATATGCAAAGAAATAATGTATGAACATGCTAAGAATGTAAGTCGAATCAACAATTCGAATGTTCACATGCAAGATTATGTATGAACATGTTAAGAATGCAAGTTGAGGCAACAATTCTAATACTCACATGCAAGATCATGTATGAACATGTTAAGAATGCAAGTCGAAACAACAATTCTAATGTTCATATGCAAAGAAATAATGTATAAACAGGCTAAGAATATAAGTCGAATCAACAATTCTAATGTTCACATGCAAGATTATGTATGAACATGTTAAGAATGCAAGTTGAGACAATAATTCTAATGCTCATATGCAAGATCATGTATGAACATGTTAAGAATGCAAGTCGAAACGACAATTCTAATTTTCGTATGCAAAGAAATAATGTATGGACATGCTAAGAATGTAAGTCGAATCAACAACTCTAATGTTCACATGCAAGATTATGTATGAACATGTTAAGAATGCAAGTTGAGACAATAATTCTAATGCTCATGTAATGAAGATCGATGCAAGCAAACCATGCCACCTAGAAGTATTGAGAGTTCATGTCAAGTCTAGGTTATGCATTAACACAAACACTTGAAATGCATATGCAATGGATTTATGTATAATGAATAATGTGCCTAGTGATCAAGATACCTTGAATCTACATGTTGATACACTTCGAATTCAAATTATGCCTCAAACCATCATGAATCAATGCAATTCAATCAAACTAAATGCTCTCTAATGCATGAGCATGTGATAGATGATGCAATATGTATGAACTTGTGGCCTAAATGCTTGGTGAATACAAATGCACAAGAGTACATGCATGTTATGTCAAAATTCCTCACACCAACACAAATAACGTTGCAAAATCCGATTCAAATCAAGGAATTCAAGAACGAAAGTTCACAAATCAGAATCCACATGGAAAGTGCAAGCAATAATAATATTCAATTTCAAGAAAAGCTAAAAGTCAATAATAGCTTAAAATAAGTGCTTAATTGAACTAAACACTTACTTGAACTTGAAGTTTGAATCAAATTGGATAGGAATTCCTTGTGTTCTTCAAAGAAAATACCAAATCAACATCGAATTGATGATAATCCTTGAAATTAACTATTGAGTTCTTGAATAAATTTGAATTCTTCAATGGAGAATTGAAGAAGATGAAGAAGAAATCCTTAAATCTTGAAATTGAAGAGAAATCAAGATAAAACAGTTCCTTCTATGTCAGACTCGAGCAGAAGAAGGAGAAGAAGATCAAGATTCTATGGAGAAAAGCTGCGATGAGAAAACCAGAGATCGCAGGGCGCGCTTAGCACGGTCTGCGGTGGTGACAAGTGTCAAGCAGAGGTCCGGTGGCAGCCTGTGGTGGTTGCTTGGAGGGAAAGTTGAAGTTTGAAGTTTGTTCTTGAGTTTTGCTTTGGATTTGAGAGAGAGTTTAAGGGTGATTGGTAGTGAAAATTAAGAAAATGATTGTGTTGTTGTAATTTATGAAGGGGAAAATCTATTTATATTTTTAGGAGTTGGGCCTAATTCCATAATCAAGCCTAAATCATGATTATTCGGATAATTTTTGTAATTAATCCAAAACAGCGGAATTTGAAGGCGGGACGTAAACGAAAAGCGTCCGGAACGCGATTTTGCTTTCTTGAATCAAAATTTTGACTTGATCGGATGAATGGTCAAGGAATTACGAATTTTTGAAGTTTCAGCATAGTTTTTAGGCAACTGACACATGCAGAATTTTCAATGCGCTCTTTGGAGAGAATGCCACGAACGAGAGTCTTCTGATCGAAATTTGCAAATGAGTATTTTTGAGACACTTGAAGCAAACAAAATTTGTGAACTTTTGGCACTGGTTCCACCTTGTTTCGATAAAAATTGAGCAAGATATGATTTTTCGAAGTTTGCGTATCAGATGAAAATTGCTCGGTTCAGCTCAAAATAAAACCCTGGAGAATAAATTCTGGTATTGATTGGTGAGGAATCAGCTCTTGAGTTACAAATGAAAGTTGTAGAGGGCTCCGATAAGGAATTTTAGAAATCTACCCCGCTCAGTTCTGAGTTTCCAACTAGGAGATATGAACCATTTAGTGGGAAGAACACACGGTTCAACACTAAAATTCAGTTTAATCCATTGGAGAAAACAATTTCTTTGGGGACCTTCCTCACGCAACTTGCTTCTGGCTTTCAAACTAAAGTTGTAGATAATAATGAGATGGAATTTACGGTCAAAAATCATCAAAAAATACCCGACGAGCCGAGAGATACACCTTTTGGAGTGCCCAAAATGCGCCGAAAGCCCAAAATTCACATTATTGAGAAATAAACGAATAAATTCTTTTGCTCGCTTGCCACTTGGGATACCTTGAACCTGGTAACCTTATGATCAATTCTATGCATGCGACTACATGTATGTTTATGCAATCGAATTATAAGCTAGAAATACAAAAAAGAAGAGGGTAAATTTTGGGTACAACAAATATCACATATAATGCAATGCAGTTCACTAGACTCATTCATGTGGTACTGAAACTTCACTAAAGACTTAGTCATTGTTTCTCCAAAGATCCCCTCCAATAGGATCGATTCCCTCTTGAAACTGGAGCACGTCATAATATTGCTACAATTCATACTATGGTATTGAGGTCATCACCGGACCATTCGTTCTACAAAACTCCACTAACACAATGTCTTGCGACCATCATTGTGTTATGCCATATCATATGCCATGAATGCATAATGTTAAACATCTCAATAATAACGTGACCACTGTTGTTCAAAATTCATTATCATTCATATGATCATCATAGTATCACCATATACTTCATATTATACATATAATCATTATATCAAACAATTCATCCTATACATATACATCATACTAGAACAATCATCAAATCATCTTATTCATCATAACACAGACACCACGAAAAACACATCCTTTGATCTATTTTATTATACATATGTGTAGCTCATTGCTTTAGCTTTCTAACGCTTCGAACGACGCGTCAAACGGAATCTTGAAATTCAAATGACGACACTCTAAATATCCTACTAATGTCGATTGCCAGATGATCGCCTAACGCTCGCTCGGCGATGTGGGAGCGACAACACTTCCCTCATACAAAATCCAGGGGGCCTATTTTCTTCCTAGTTCCTTCGCCCAACGAAATTCTTCGCTTGCCCGGCAGGACACCCTTCACCTCTGCTTCGCCCAGCGGAGTTAGAGTGAGTCACTACTCCCTATATATAGTCCAGGGGCATTGTTTTCACCACTTTCATATGCCTCATCCTCATCCTTGCCCAACGCTCTAGTGCAAACTATCTTCTCCTGGAGATGCATCATACTCTCCCGACGATGCGGCGCGAATAAGACTTCCTGTTAGTGTTTTAAGTTGGCATTAATTTTTGGTAAAACTAGACTATAGCAATGTCTTGATAAATGTCATGACATTCAGAGTTTGAAGATAAATCCTACATGACAAGGATGCTTAAGTACAACTCAAAACTGGAAGCAAGTACTATATTGGAAATTCTGCAGAAGTTTGACTGATGTTATAACAGGTGTTATGACATTCTGTGTGACATTTACGCTCGTAACTGCTTTTCCGAGATTTTTAGGAAGTTTGTTGAGCTGTTTTATTATTGTTATATGTTATTAGATTACATGCTCACGTAGCTTATTTGGTTAATCTTAGTTAAACCTAAATTGGTTGTTAAAAAGACCAAGTTTCTAGGATTAATTAAGTAAACCCTAGCTATCTTTATGGAAGCCCAAAACTGAAGTTTCAAGACTGCTTCTATAATAGGAATAGAACCCTTACACTGCTGTTGCGCCTCTTGAACTGTATTGAAGATTTAGCAGGTTGTATTTGTGTAATTCTAGTTACTCTTCTGAGCCAAGCAATTATCAATTGATAAGTGCCTTGGACTAGGATTTGATTGTAAGGGTAGTTTTCACTCAAAGCTTTGAAGCACGAGTGTTGTGTCTCTTGATTATAGCTTTGAAGCAAAATCAAGTTTGTTTATTGAAGAGTGTCTTCACAATTCAATTAATCAATAGGTTGATATCACCGTGATTGAGGGGAGTGAGTAGGAACTCGTGTCTAAGTAGGACTTAGATTGAAGTTGCATTGGGTAGGTTTTAAGTGAAGGAGATAAACTGGTTGGTTTATTTCTGAATTAATTCTACTAATAGTGAATTTCCTCCCTGGATTGGTAGCCTCTAGATGTAGGTGTAGTTACACACTGAACTGGGTAAACAATTTATTGTGTTCTTTACTGCTGTTTGAACTTATTGTATGAATTGTTAATAGAGTGTCAGATACTATGTCATAACATTCTCTGTGACATCACATATCTACTGCCAGGAATTTCAATTGGCATCAGAGCGGGCACCCTGCCTGTTATTTCTGGTGAGATCTAGGGATAATAGTTTCTGGCGTTATGGATAAGAAATGAGGATTTGGAGGTAGACCACCCATACTGGATGGATCTAATTATGATTACTGGAAACCTCGTATGGTTTCCTTTTTAAGGTCACTAGATATTAAAGCTTGGAGAGCTACTGACAAAGGATGGAAACATCCCACCAAGCTTGAGAAAGATGGGACTTCTGTCTTGAAACCTGAGGAAGAATGGAGCAAAGAGGAAGAGGAGCTAGCACTGGGGAACTCTAAAGCATTGAATGCTTTATTCAATGGAATTGACAGAAATATCTTCAGATTAGTACATCAATATGAGCTGGCCAAGGAGGTTTGGGACACTCTCAAAACTACTCATGAAGGGACATCCAAGGTGAAGATGTCAAGACTTCAGATGCTCACTACCAAATTTGAGAATTTGAAGATGAAGGAAGATGAGACCATTCATGAATTTCACATGAATATCTTGGAGATTGCCAACACCTCGTGCAATCGGGAGAAAAGATGTCGAAGAAAAGTGGTGAGAAAGATTCTGATCATTGCCTAAAAGGTTTGCAATGAAAGTGACTGCTATAGAGGAAGCTCAGGATATCAGTACCTTGAAAGTGGAAGAACTTGTTGGATCTCTTCAGACATTTGAGATGGGGATCAGTGAGAATGTTAACAGGAAGAACAAGAGCATAGCCCTTGTATCCAATACTGAAGGGGAATGCAAGGAGGATGATGAAGAAAAGATATCTGAAGCTATAGCTATGCTTGGAAGACAGTTCCACAAACTCATCAAGAGAATTGATCCAAAGTCAAGGTCCAATGTCAAGAACATTCCATCTGACATTAGCAGATCTTATGACTCCAGCAGAAGATCCAAGTCAGAAGAAAAGGGAAGTCAAAGCAGAGGAATCCAGTGTCATGGTTGTGAAGGATATGGACATATTATAGCTGAATGCCCTACCTTTCTAAAGAAGTAAAAGAAAAGAATGGTTCTCACTTGGTCTGATGGTGACTCAGGAAGTGAATCTGAGGAAGAAGCAGCCAAACTTGTCACTGCTCTCTCTGGAGTGTGCAATTCTGACATGGATTCTAGTGATGAGGAAGTGACATTTGAAGAGCTTGCTGAAACCTACAAGAAGCTGTGTGTAAGAAGTGGTGAAGTATGTCAGCAAAATGAGAAACAGAAAAAGTTGATTGTGAAGTTGGAGGCTGAGAATGTAAAGTTGGAGGCTGAGAAGAAGGAAAGCCTACCATAAGTCATCTCAACAAAGGAAATTATAGTGTTGAACTCCAAACTTGATCGATGTCTAAGTCCACAAAATGTTGACATCCGTAATCGATAAATTGGAAGAAATCCTTCACTTGGTCGAATGCGGAAATAAGCATGGGTCGATATGAAGTCGCAAAGAAATCACTGGTGACAAGAAGAAGAACAGATCTGGAAAATCAATGTCAAAGAAGATGTCACAACACAAGGCAGGAAATAGGTCTGGCTCAGGATATGTGGAGGCAAAGAAATTTGCTGATAACAAAAGGAAGAACAAACCTAATAAACCAATGTCAAAGCAGATGTCACAACATTGGGTGCAACATCAAGATCAAAGAAACATGAAGAAAAAGTTTCAAAGATGGAGATGTCATTATTGTGGGAGGTTTGGTCACATAAAGCCTTTTTGCTTTAGACTACATGGATATCTTAATCAAGTTCCTTATGTCAAGCCTAAAGTCAACAAGGTATCCAACACTCATCATTGGAAGAAGACGCACGATAGCTCACACTTCTTTAGAGTGTCCGCAAGGAAGATTGGTACTTTGACGGGTGTTCTAAGCATATGACCGAATCAAAAATCTTCTGAATGATGTCAAACCTCATTCTACCAGTTTTGTTACTTTTGGAGATGGAGCTAAAGGAGAAATCAAAGGTGTTGGAAACTTAGACTGTTCTGGAGTTCCAAACCTAAATGGGGTGTTGCTGGTAAAAGGTTTGACTGCTAATCTCATAAGTATAAGTCAACTGTGTGATATGGGATTCAAAGTCAACTTCACAAGGTCTGAATGTCTTGTAATCAATGATAAACAAGAAGTGGTCATGAGAGGAGTCAGATCAAAGGACAACTGCTACATGTGGGAGTTTGAGAACACCAATCATCTCTCGTGTGCTCTAGACAAAGAAAAAGAGGTGAAATTGTGGCACCAAAAACTTGGTCATTTGCATCTCAGAGGAATGAAAAAGATCATTTCCATGGAGGCTGTTAGAGGAATACCAAGACTTCATATTGATGAAGGGAGAGTCTGTGGTGAGTGTCAGGTTGGAAAGAAAACCAGAATGTCACATCCAATGTCAAGACATCCGACCACTTCTAAGGCCGGAGTTACACATGGATTTGATGGGGCCTATGCAGTTGAGAGTCTTGGTGGAAAAGATATGCTTATGTTGTTGTGGATGATTTCTCCAGATTTACTCGGATAAACTTCATCAAAGAAAATCGATGTGTTTGATGTTTTAAAGAATTATGCAAAAGACTTCAGAGAAGGAAGGTTGCATTGTCGAATAAGAAGTGATCATGGAAAGGAATTTCGAACACCAAGTTTGATGAATTCCTCCTCAGAAGGAATCAACCATGAGTTTTCTTCTCCTATAACCCCTCAACAAAATGGAGTTGTGGAAAGGAAAAATAGGACTATACATGAATCTTCCAGAGCAATGATTCATGCTAAGAAACTTCCTATCCATTTTTGGGCTGAAGCTATGAACACAGCTTGCTATGTTCACAACAGGGTCACCTTAAGAAAGGGAACATCTTCCACCCTGTATGAAATATGGAAAGGAAGAAAACCCACGTGAAATATTTCCATGTTTTTGGCAGCAAATGTTATATTCTGACAGATCGTGATCAAAGGAGAAAGATGGACTCCAAAAGTGATGAAGGCATTTTTCTGGGATACTCTACAAACAGCAGAGCCTATAGAGTATTCAACTTCAGGACTAAAGTTATGATGGAGTCAATTAATGTCATAGTTGATGATCACCATCAGGAAAACAATGTCTCAGATGATGTTGAGACATTGTTTGAGACATCACCACAAGTGTCTGATAAGGATGATATGCCTGTCCCTACTTCTCCAAAATCTGAACCAGAGGAAGCTAACAAAGATCCTTCCATCAGAATTCAGAAAGATCATCCAAAGGAACTCATCATTGGAGATCCTAACTGTGGTGTCATTACAAGATCCAGAGAAGTTGTCTTAAACTCTTACTTTGTGTCAAAAATTGAGCCAAAGAATGTCAAAGAGGCTCTAACTGATGAATACTGGATTGGAGCAATGCAAGATGAATTGAACCAGTTCAAGCAACATGAAGTGTGGGATTTAGTTCCTAGACCAGAAGGAACAAACATCATTGGCACAAAATGGATCTACAAGAACAAGTCTGATGCAGAAGGGGTTGTCACCAGAAATAAAGCAAGACTTGTTGCTCAGGGATACACTCAAGTTGAAGGGATTGATTTTGATGAGACTTTTGCTCCTGTGGCTAGACTGGAATCAATCAGGCTACTACTAGGGGTTGCTTGCATTCTGAAATTCAAATTGTTTCAGATGGATGTGAAGAGTGCTTTCCTAAATAGCTATTTGAATGAGGAGGTATATGTAGAACAACCTAAAGGATTTGTGGATCCAAATTTTCCTGATCATGTCTACAAGTTGAGGAAAGCCCTATATGGGCTGAAGCAAGCTCCTAGGGCCTGGTATGAAAGGCTGACCAAGTTCCTTACTAACAAAGGATATAGGAAAGGAGCCTTGGATAAAACACTCTTTGTCAAGGATGAAGGAGGAAAAATAATGGTGGCTCAAATTTATGTTGATGACATAGTATTTGGAGAAATGTCAGACACAATGGTGAGACATTTTACCAACCAAATGCAAGCTGAGTTTGAAATGAGCCTCATGGGAGAATTGACTTATTTTCTTGGACTGCAAGTCACACAGATGGAAGACTCAACATTCCTTTCACAGAGCAAGTATGCAAGGAATATTGTCAAGAAGTTTGGAATGGAGAATGCCAGCCATAAAAGGACTCATGCTCCCACTCATTTAAAGTTGTCCAAGGACACAAGTGGAGAAAATGTTGATCAAAGCTTGTATAGAAGCATGATAGGAAGCTTGTTGTACCAGACCGACATTGCATTTGTTGGGGTATGTGCAAGATACCAAGTCGAACCTAAAGTAAGTCACATCAATCGGTGAAAAGAATTTATGTGAGTGGAACTTGCAATTATGGTATATCAGATTCTCATGGATGTGAGCCAATTCGGCTATTGTGATGATTTGGTAGTTGATGATAGAAAAGCACTTAGAGGATGCTTTTTCTGGGGAACAATCTTGTTTCTTGGTTCAAGAAGCAAAATGTCCTTGTCCCACCGAGGTTGAATACATATAGCTTGGTAGCGCTTATTCTTAGATGGTTTGGATGAAGCGATCGATCGAGTACAATGTCACACAGGATGTCATGACATTGTACTGTGACAACCTTAGTGCTATTAATATTTCAAAGAATCCTATTCAACACAACAGGACTAAGCACATTGACATTAGACATCACTTCATCAGAGACCTTGTAGAAGAGAAAGTGATTAAATTGGAGCACGTAGCCACTGAACTTCAATCACCGACATTTTACTAAAGCTCTTGATGCTAGTCAGTTTGAAAATTTGAGGGGCAAACTGGGTATTTGTCAATATGAGGAATTGTAGCAATTAGGATTTGTCACAACAAGGAATGGAAGAGACTTTTCTTATTTAATTCTAAGTGGAGTAATTAATTGGTTTCTGCTTATTTTTCAAAAGTCCAAGAATAGGAAGAGGCATATATATATATTTCAGTTTCTTTTTTTGAAAGTCTCTACTGCCATTTCATCAACAAACTCTCTCAAGCACTCGTGAAAATTCTCTTGCATTCCTCAAGATGTCTCAATGTAACTACCATCATCCTCCTCATCATCCCAAGATTCGGTTTTCATCTCCTACCATCGAGATTGCAAGCGCCATGTTGAAGGTCACTCATCCGTGCAATGGCA
Source organism: Vicia sativa (assembly GCA_021764765.1). Taxonomy (NCBI): domain Eukaryota; kingdom Viridiplantae; phylum Streptophyta; class Magnoliopsida; order Fabales; family Fabaceae; genus Vicia; species Vicia sativa. The sequence goes on from CM038793.1 coordinate 203,788,966, forward strand.
ATCGACCCGAGAAAGTCAAGAAAGCAACAAGGAATGCACGAAGGTCACTAGCTTCACCTTCCGTAAGATCTCCAACCATCTTCATCCACCTCCGAAATAGCAAATAGAGAAGGTTCTAGGTATGTGCATGAAGCCATTGCTAGGATAGTAACCTGATCCTAAACGAAAACCACTCTGCACTGGGTTTCGTCCTCTAAACCAAAAGTCTGATAGCCCTAGTTTAGCAGCTGATCCAGATGTCACTGAGAATGTCAAGACATCTGATGATCATGTCAAGAAAACCCATGTGGATCCTAATACTGAAACTCTTGTTGATTCCCCTATAAAGAATGTTGTTAATCCCTCTGTTCCAGTCCCTGAAGTATGTGTAGATGATACTCTTAATGAACCCCCTGTTGCTAATAAAGATGATATTTCTGATGGTATCCTTGAGGAATCCCCAGAAAAATGTGCTTCTGATAAAACCCCTGCTGATTACATTTCTGATAGTATCTTAGAAGAGACTCCAGAAAAACCAAGTGGTGATAATCTTGAAAAGTCTCCAGTTCAAGATTCTGAAAATTTAGTTGAACCTCCTGTCATTGATTTGGATGAAGAATTCTCAGACAATGACCTCATTGCCAATGTCAATCCAAGCATTGGAAAGAGGATGATGAGAAGGAAGGGAAAACAGGCTGCCTCACAGAGTCCTGTTAAAGAAAAGGTTGTTGAAGATGTGTATAAAGCTGAGAAGAACTCCAAAGCTGGACCCTCTACAAAGAAGAGTAGGGTAAAAACTGTTGGTGGTGGCTCTAGACCCAAGAGAACACCTATTGTGAAAAAGAGGAAAGAAGCTGAACCTTCAGAGTCAGATCAAGACTCTGATTTTGATGTTGAAATGAATGTCACAGACATTCATCCAAGAAAGAAGCTAACTCTTGGGAAACTGCCCAAGGTGCCTGAAGTGACTATTGACAACATCTCATTCCACCATCCTGAGAATGCTGGAAGATGGAAGTATGTGTGCTTGAAGAGGATTGCTCTAGAAAGGGAGCTAAATAAGAGTGCTCTTGAGTGCAAAGAGATTGTTGATCTGATTAAGGAGGCTGGATTAATGAAGACAATTGTGAGTTTCTCAAACTGCTATGATGTTTTGGTAAAAGAGTTTATAGTTAATTTGTCAAGTGGTTGTGGTGATGGGAGGTCTGCAGACTACAAGACTGTGTATGTGAGGGGGAGAAAAGTAAAGTTCTCTCCTAGTGTGGTCAACAAATTCTTGGGGAGATCAGATGATGCTCAGCCAGAGCTTGAGGAAACTGACAACAAAATCTGTCAAACAATCACTGCTAAGCAAGTGATGCACTGGCCTCTGAAGGGAAAACTCACAGCAAGCAAGCTAAGTGTAAAATTTGCCATCCTGCACAAAATAGGTGCTGCTAACTGGGTCCCAACCAATCACAAGTCAACCATTTCTATTGGACTGGGCAGATTTATATTTGCAGTAGGTACACAAGCAAAATTTGACTATGGAACCTACATCTTTGAGCTAACCCTCAAGCATGCTGAAAGCTGTGCAATCAAAGGACCAATAGCATTTCCCTCCCTCCTGTGTGGCATAATAATGGATCAATATCCTGATATACTAGTTGACAGAGATGCAGTCTGCAAAAGAGCTCATGCTCTTGGATTTCACTACAAGCTGTTTCAAGGAAGACATGTCCCAGACATTGTCATGACATCTGGTGAGACATCAAATGTCAAGGCAACTTCTCAGAAGGAAACAGTTTTAGCTGTGCTAAAAGCCACCTGCAAAGAGCTTGAAGCAAGGAAGCAAAGCCTTGAAGCACTGATCTCTCAACTAGAGCAGGACACAGAGGTTGAGGATGAAGGGTTAGCTGGTAATGATGCTGATGGTGATGCTGAAAATGATGATGTTCAGATGACTGGAGCTGAAGGAAGTTCTGAAGATGTTTCTTTTCACAGTGCTTCTTCAGGAGAAGAGAGCACGTGATCTGATAGCCTGTTGCTATGGTGTTTCTTGTTTCTATTGTTTTATTGTTAACTTTGTTCTGCATTTTCCCTATTTGTTTTGGATGATTGTATTAAATTTGACAAAGTTGTAAACTTAATTGTGATGGTACTTTCTATAATATTTGATGAATGTTGGGGTATTTGTACTGGTTCCTTTGGCCCCTTTGAGGCTAAAAGGGGAGAAGTATATGTGACAATTGGGAAATCAGATCGAGATTTATATGGGCAATTGGGAAATTGTATGAAAAATTATGGGTAGAATTTATCTTCTAGGATCCGTTTTATAGCTTAGGATAGCTTAGAACTAGTCTGCTTTTTCTTCACGCATGGGTACTCTGGTGTCTTAAATTGTTTTAGCCAAAAATGTGCCAAAGGGGGAGTTTGTTAGTGTTTTAAGTTGGCATTAATTATTGGTAAAATTAGACTATAGCAATGTCTTGATAAATGTCATGACATTCAGAGTTTGAAGATAAATCCTACATGACAAGGATGCTTAAGTACTTTAACGGAAGCAAGTACTATCGAAATTCGCGAAGTTTGATGATGTTATAATGATGTTATGACATTCGTGTGACATTTATCGCTTTGCGTAACTGCTTTTCCGAGATTTTTCAGGAAGTTTATTGAGCTGTTTTATTATTGTTATATGTTATTAGATTACATGTTCACGTAGCTTATTTGGTTAATCTTAGTTAAACCTAAATTGGTTGTTAAAAAGACCAAGTTTTTAGGATTAATTAAGTGAACCCTAGCTATCTTTATGGAAGCCCAAAATTAAAGTTTCAGGACTGCTTCTATAATAGGAATAGAACCCTTACACTCTGCGCCTCGAATCGTATGAAGATTTAGCAGTTGTATTTGTGTAATTCTAGTTACTCTTGTGAGCCAAGCAATTATCAATTGATAAGTGCCTTGGACTAGGATTTGATTGTAAGGGTAGTTTTTCACTCAAAGCTTTGAAGCACGAGTGTTGTGTCTCTTGATTAAAGCTTTGAAGCAAAATCAAGTTTGTTTATTGAAGAGTGTCTTCACAATTCAATTAATCAATAGGTTGATATCACTGTTGTGATTGAGGGGAGTGAGTAGAACTCGTCTAAGTAGGACTTAGATTGAAGTTGCATTGGGTAGGTTTTAAGTGAAGGAGATAAACCGTTGGTTTATTCCCGAATTAATTCTACTAATAGTGAATTTCCTCCGGCTTGGTAGCCCCGATGTAGGTGTAGTTACACCGAACGGTAAACAATTTATTGTGTTCTTTACTGCTGTTTGAACTTATTGTGTGAATTGTTAACAGAGTGTCAGATATTGTGTCATAACATTCTCTGTGACATCATGTATCTGCTGCCAGGAATTTCACTTCCCTGTTGCGATCTCTACATTGCACCAATTCTAATTTCACACGATTTCATCATATTACAGGTCTCAAATCATCATAGTTTCACCGTATAAAATAACACAAATTACCATACATCAGATGCATCAATTCTTTGCAAGAAAACATCACAATTTCACCAATTTCTCATAAAAAATTATATTAACATCATCATCTAAAGTCCCAACACAAACCTACAATTATCTAAACCTTAAATAAATTATAATAACAACAATAAACTCCCCTTACCTTAGATTCTTCCTAGCAATTGATTCCTCTTCGTGTTTCTACCAAAACTCCTTGTTTTCTTCTCGCCCTAGTTCTCCACAACATTCTTTTTATTTTTCACGATTGCACATTTTGAGACTCTTTTTCCTTATTCCTTGTTTAACCCTTGGACCCTTTATATGATTTTCCCATTTCCCCCACTTACCTCATAAGATTACCACCTTACCCTCATAGCCTCTTCCTCTTATTATTACTCTATTTAACTAATTAAAATATTTTCAACTAATTATTCTAATTATTCTATTATTCTAAAATTACTCGATATCATCTTAATTATCGATACCGCATCATATGCCACACAAACATCATATCAAACATCACATTCATCGCAACACCATATATATTCCACAAATACTTTGCAATTACTCATCATAATTCAATTAAATAATCTAATTAATTTGGGGTTTTATAGCTTCTCCCCTCAACACTTTCAAACAACCATGTTGAATCAATAAGGCTTTCATCTTCAAGTGCCACAGACCGAAATCGTGTACTCATGTGAACTTTTCAATCTCATTCTTTGTTGAAGGCATCTTCTCTATGCTCATCGCACCAATTTTTTTGTGAAACATGATACCTTTGAAATAAAATATAAATTGTTTCTTTATGATCAAGAAACAATTAGGGTTGAAAAGAATAAAGAACATGAAGAATAACAACTATTGGTTATAACTGTTATTCTTTACTTTCTCTTTAAAAAAGATTACAAGTGTTACAAGAATAACAAATAACCTCTCTCACACTATATTAGGATTTGTAGTATGCAATGATGACGGACCAATATGTTATTTATAATAAATCTAACATACTAAACTAGTGAGATTTTTCACAAATACCCATTACAAGTTAACTTAGGGTACAAGCTAACTTAAACAATTGGACATAACAAGTTTGCCTAATTTGACATGCTAACAACCCTAGTATTTTTGACATCTACATACTAGAAAACATTTCGACTACGACATGTAGATTTTCGACAACAACATGTGAGCAAACTTCGACGACATGTTAAACTCTGTCGAACTATCGAAATCAAAAAGCTACCTTCGACCATACTAGAGTGCAATTCTAATATTTCACATTATGATTCTAATCCATTTGGACAAAAACTTTCTATGAACTTTTTGACTTTATTAGAATCAAAATTTAAACATGATTCAAATCACACCATTCCTGTGACTCTACTCAGTTTGATTCGATTAAAACTTTGAACATGATTCAAATTAGACTTTTTTTTGTTTGCATTTTCTAGTTGAGACAGTTTGATTTGATTCGAATCACACTCTGTGCTTGATTTGAATTAACTGAAAAATGAGTTAAAAAATTAATTTTCATTTATTCCACTTCAATTACTCACTTGAGTCAAAACTAAACTTGTTTTGAATCTAACTAACTGTTAGTTTTTTTTGCGCTTAATCTCATGCATATATATAAATTCTTTTGTCAATATTTTTTTCATGTAAGATTTTCATAGTTATTTTGTGAACTTCTAATAAACGTCAACTACCTCTTTTGGAAGCCCAAGTTAAAAAAATTTCATCTTCAAACTTAATTTCAATATCTTAATTATAAATAATTGATAATTAATTGAGGGAGACGTTGTTTTAAAATTAATTACTCGAGTAAAATATTTTTAAATTTTTTACGAAATTGAAATTATTGTCATTTGTACTGATAAATTTTAATAAATAAAAAATTCAACATAATTATCTTAATAGTGATGTGTGATAGAGAATTTTTTTTATATCTTCGTACAATTTGCCGTCAAAGAATAGATATGATAGAAGTTTCTTTATTAAAAAAAAGTATTTGGTGACTTTTGGTATATAACGTGGTTTCATGTGTGCCTAATATATGCATAATCAAATAAGTTTCACATCTCAATGGCTCCTAAAACATACGTGTCGACCGGTGATGTACATTAAAAAGCGAGAGACAAATAAACTCTTAAAACGTCACAATAAAGTGACAAAAATATCACAAAAAGTGGAACCCATGTGACAAAAAAGCGAAGAGAAAAAACATCTCTATTTCCCTGTGCTAAAAAAGTGTAGAGAAAAATATCTCGATTCTACACTACTTAATGTGCAGATTATTATATTATAAGAGTATAAAAATGCAAGATATGTCACTGGGTACTTGTTAATATATTATATACAAATAATATAAATTGATTATTTTATTTCTCAAAAATTTTAAATGACCATCTTTCAGATATAATTAGTTCTTATGGATTTTTGAACATGTACGCTAAAAAGCAAAGTTAGCATGATTTTATAAATATTTCATCGCAAATATTTTTTTAAGAATTAATTTATACTGTATATGATATTTTATTGTTAATTAATTATAATGATTAGATTTTAAATAGAAAAAAATACAGTAAAAATATGCTACCTGTCGATTAATAAAATACATACATTTAATTAAAATATATTTTTAATTTTAAAATATATTACATAGTAAATTTAAGAATTTTGATTAAATACATATATAAAATTGATTTACACTGTCTTTCCACTATCTTTAACTCTTTTGAATTAAATAAAGTTTGATGTTTATTACAACCATAACTAAAATAATACATGTGGATGGTGGCAAATGCACGACTACGTAAAAGTATGAAAACAGAGTAAAAATGAGAGATTTTTATTATTATCAGGTGTGTCTTTAACTTTATAAAAATATAATTTTATTAAATTAAATTAAATTCTATTTTATAGAAATTATAAGTTGTTTTATGAACCATCTTTAGAATAATAAGTGAAAATAACTTATATATGTTTCGAGTCGCGTCTATAGGAAATTTGAATTCTAAATTCACATTTAAAAAACTTCAAAATTTGATAAAAAATATTTTTTTTATAGGAAATTCGAGGTCACATTTAAAAGATTTAAAAATTTAACAAAAATAGTTTTTAAATTTTTTGTAGATATAAAATATACAATAATTAATAAATCATTTAATTTAAAAGAGGTAACGACCTTACAACATCAAAATTTAAGGACGAAACTCTTTTGAGCCTAATAAATTCTCAATTCCTATATGTTTGGGAGCATCAACATTACAAGACCTATTAACAAACATAACAGAAGCAATAACAAAAGTACTTTAAAGACATCTACACTCAGCAACTATATGTTCCAAGATTGGAAAATCTGCCACAAAATTAATACGGTCCACCGCATTGAGGCAGTCCGACTGCAGGACGATCCGCTCCAGCTAGACCTCTTTGGCTAAAAGCATACTCTAACGATTTGCTAACACCTCTGTAACAACTTGTCCAACTGCCATCAATTCCTTCTTAATAGTAGCAAGGATAACTTCACCCTCCGGACTCTTGAAAACACAACCAAACGCTACACTGTCCACGAGGAAAATACCACCATCCACCTGCAAGACATGGACATCCACAAGCATACAATCCTCCCGCATTAACAACTTCTTTCGAGCACATAACTCTGAGTTCCACTTGTTGAACTCCAACACATTAATGAGTGTTGCCTCCGCCACCCGCCACTCTGATAGGATCAAACGTCTTCTTCTAGTACAACAACAAATTTCGAGCTAGTCATATCTTGTGCAACAAGGCACCAATCAATTGGACACATCCCCACACGTAAGAACCTTCGGCAACCAATCCATAAAAACAAGGGTAGGAGACAACATGGAGCTAAAAATAATTGATATACTGTTTCAAAATTTTGAACCGTATCGAATAGTTAAAAGTTATTTTTTCTTGAACATAAACTATTTATTAAACAACCGAACTGTTAAACTATTTTAAAATAAAAAAAATTGAGATTTTTTATTTTCAGTTTTAGTTCAATTCAATTTTAAAATAATTTGTGCAATATAATTTGATTTTTTAATAGAACTTGATTGAGAAAAATTTAGGTGAGTTGGACTCTTCACTTTGATCAAGAATGTCCTCACATCGACAATAGAAATTGAACCCACAATTTTTCTGTGTGTGAGTCAATTCCTTATCAATTGAGTAAACTTTTCTTAATAATATAATTTGATTCTTTAATCCAATGTTTTAAAAATCGGATCAGACCGGCCGGTCGGATCGATCGAATCAGAAATCGGCCAGGTAATCAGTCTGATTCGATTGTTAGATCAGATTTATCTTCGAATCGGTGTCAACCGATAAAAACCGGTGTAAACCAGTAAAACCAACGAATTTTCAAAATCGGTTGTTCAATTGCTTTTTTAATTTTTTTAATTTTTAATTTTTAATTTTAAAAATCAAAATGACTAATCTTTTTAATTATTTTAATAAAAAATTTAAATAAAAAACAAAACAAAACAATGATATCATTAACAAAAAACATGTTGCAGATGTGATTGATTTTGTTGCAGATGATTTTGATATTGAAGAAGGAGTTCTCAACATTGAAATAATTTGTCCTCCTTAAATCTAAATATAGTAGAAAATGAAATTATTTTGTTATAATCTATTTAATTAGATTATGTTGCCATTAGACTTTGTTTACGATTAGACTTTGTAATTTTGTACTATTTTGTTATATGTGATACCTATGTTTAAAATTTAAATTTAAATTATGAATTTGTAAATTTATTTATGATATGATATTTGTAAAAAATTTAATTGCTAATTATATTTTTTAGAGAGAAATCATTCGATTTGACAAGTTTTATACTAGTACCTATATAATTTTGTTATAATGACCGGTCTATTCAATCGAGTTATCCGGTTCAACCCAATTTTGTCATGCAGTTTGATCAATGACCCAGTGGTTCGACCAATAAACTAGTGATCAAATACCCTCACCGATTTGATATCTGATTCAGTTTTTAAAACACTGCTTTAATCAAACATAACCAATTATTTTAACTTCAATTCAATTTAATTAGTAATTTTTTTGGACAGTGGACATTAATGAATACTAATCTTTAAGTTGTAGTATTAAATTATGCTAACACTTTTAGGCAATGTTTGGATAACTTATAACTAACGAAGCAGAACGGAATGGAACATAAACTTCATTCCATTGTTTGAATATTTTACAACGGAATGAAACTAATATCTCATTCCACTGTTTGAAAATTGGACGGTGCGGAAAACATTTTAATTTTCTTATTCCATTTTTACCCTTTGATACAATATAGATAGATCCAAGTAAAATAATATATAATCATAGAAAAATATTAACATATTAGAACAATAATAATAGATACTTGAAGAATCATTATTTGAACCAATTTCATATACTTGATTCTTATGTCTTCGTTACTCATCTATAACAAATTAAATAGTAAAATTTACTATAATTATAAATCCATATATAAATAAATTAATTTAAAATATTTATAACAAATAAAACTTATCATATCAAATTAAAAAAAAAAATCAATTAAAAATTTCTATAACAAATCAAATACACAATTTTAAACCCAAATTAATTGAGAATCTTTATAGCAAATCAAAAAATTATATTACTAATAATTATTTTTTATTAAATTACATAATGTAATATTGTTAGCCAATTTTATATTCCTGTATCTAATCCTATATTTTCTCTATATGGCAAAATGAATCCTATATTTTCTTTATATGGCAGAATGAAAGTCACGTAAACATTATAAAAAATATCAAACCTAATTTCTAGTTTTATTCTTAATAACAATGAAATATATCATACAAAACATAATTTCTTTAGTTTTTGTTTTTTATAAAAAGAAAATTTAACATTCAAAATACTATACCTAATTTTTCAAAATTAAAAGAGACATGAACATAAAAATAAATCAAGATATTTCATATAATAGAACACACATATAATTACAAGAGAAAAATAATTTACCTTATTAAGGTACAGATAAGAAAAAGATAGATTTTTTTACAAGCAAGAAGAAGGTCTGAGAAAGAGAAGAGTTACCGTGAAAATAGAAAAATATAACTTGAATTGAAATAAGGAATTAGAATAGTTAATAAAGTGAATTTTTAGAGAACAAAATTGTAATTGACTTATTAACTGATTTCATTTTATCCAATACACCCCAATTCAAAAAAATGAAAAATGGAATGGAATGGGTTTTATGAGATTTCTTTCCATTCCATTCAATTTTTATAAATCTAAAAAGAACACCACTTGATTCCACTCCAAATATCTAACATGACTTTTCAAACATTATGATTCACATTGTGGTCCCCACCCCAAAGATACTTCAAAATATCTTTCTTCTGTTTAAAATATCTAACACTCTCACTCCACTTTTCAATTAACTCGCCGAATCTCCGCGCCGCCACACAAAATGTCCAAAACCACCGCATCCGCCGCCGGCTTCGATACACCGACACTAGACACGGAGTCTCCCACTCTGCTCCACTCCATTTCCGAGCACGGAGGATACGCCTACGTGAGGATGGCGTCACTAGCCGCCGGCGGAGACGTTCGCGCGGCGGAGGCGGTTAGGGAGATGGCGTGGGAGCAACTTCACTCGGGACCGTGGCACTCGGTGTTGCCGGTGTGGCGTGACGCGTACTCGATGGCGTGTCTTCATGTGGCAAAGCACCACTATGGAAACGGGGAGTTTAAGGAGGCGCTTAAGGCTTTGGATATGGGGATCATCATGGGAGGGAGTCTGCTCAGAAAGGATTTGGATTCTGCTGTTGGTAAGGTTTCTGAAAAGGCTAGGATCCTTAGGGTTTCTGATAGAACCTATCAGGATTTTGGTAAGGACGATCATCGACTCGTTGATCTAGATTTTGATGTGTCTAAGGTGAGCTTCATTCCTCTTTTTCTTTTCTCTTTGAAAACATTTTCATCAAACAAAGTTATGTCCGTGATGGCGTGATGGCGTCGGTTGTGTTGGTGCTGGCAGTAGTTACAATGAAGTTAGGCAATGAGTGAGATGATTATTTTATGGCCGCATTTACTTCTTTGTCCTTCCTAACGTTTATTTTATAGCTTTTACAATTTAGGTGCTCCAACTTTTACCTTTTAAGTCCCTTGCTTCGAAGCTTGTGGTGAAGAGGTCTGCCCTGTCGCTGGAGAAGTTCTTGAAAGATCATTACCTGTCTGGAACCCCGGTTATCATTAGTGATTGCATGGCGCACTGGCCGGCCAAGAAAAACTGGAATAATAAAGATTACTTGCTAAGAGTTGCTGGTGATCGCACTGTTCCGGTTGAGGTAATTACTCTAGTTGGTATATTTGTTATTATAATGCATTGTAGTACTCTTTGAAGTTCAAATGTGTAGAGAGTGTTTAAAGCTGGGTGCATTGTTTAGTTGCTTGAAGTCAAATGGCTGATTGATAATTTTCTACTTGCATCATACAAATGGCTGGTTTAGTTCCTTTGCATTAAACTTACCTCACCTTAATTAGCGATGACTAAACCGTAATTAATCCTTGGTCATATATGTTCATTAGCAGGTAGATTCAAAGTTATATTCTGAAACTTAAGTTCTTTTTTGGTAATCTTTATTTTGGTTGCAACAGTTGGTGAGTGAAGACCTCACACCCACTCACCGCTCTTCCGTGACATTTCCTAGCAGGTTCTGTTTTAGCCACCAAGTTGTTGAACTGGAAACGCATGAGACAAAAGTTGAAAGATTTGTTCCATATGATTGTGAATGTTATTTGTAATTGCAGTACCTTACATCTTTACACTGTTATTTTGTTACCTCTAGTATTGTTTGTTTTTCTCCCGATACGGTGATACCTCTTGTAATCTTTTTTATGGCAAGTTTGTCGAATTTGTTTAACAGTATACTGGAAATCCACACACACATTCACACCCAAAAAGGAAGAATGGGGTGGAGTGGATATTTTGATGTATTATAATTTTTTTTAAGCCAAAATATCTGAAGAAAAGGGTAAGTGTGCAACATTCTTTGCAGGTTGGGAAAAACTATTTATGCTCAGATTGGAAGCAAGAACTAGTTACATTTTCAGAGTTTCTTGAGCGGATAAGGTCCCATGGTTGTTCTCCCAATGGTCCTACATATCTTGCTCAGCATCCATTATTTGATCAGGTAAAGTTTAGATTTATTTTTCTCTACAATTCTAATCCAACTCTTGCAATTCTCACATGCAAGTTCAGGATTTGTACTGCTTGTTTCAGTTTCTGACACTATTGAATTAGCAGATAAATGAGCTTCGGAGAGATATCTTTATTCCTGATTATTGTTTTGCTGGCGGAGGAGAGCTAAGATCTCTCAATGCTTGGTTTGGTCCAGCTGGAACAGTAACACCATTACACCATGATCCTCATCATAACATACTTGCACAGGTATTTCCGTTGTATACTTGGATAGTTTCTCTTCAAAAAAATTTGTACACTTGTATTTGAACAATTGCAATTTAAAGCTGCTCGTTAAACCCTTTCCTCCCCCAGGCCTTACCCGAAATAAAGTCATGTTAGATACCCTTTTCTGTTATGGCTCTTGTTTGTTTTGAGAACTTGTAAGCATTTATTACTGAAATAGAGATCCTTAAGTCCAACTTCGATCGATACTACTATCAAGCCATCTCTATTTATGCATCTTACTTGATAAAACTATTTATGCATCTTACTTGATAAAGCCATTTATGCATCTTACTCGATAAAACTGTGTTATTATGGTTCTAAATTTATACTCTATAGCTTGCAACCTGGCATGGAATTGTTGATGTACTTCCAGCAAAGCAAAATACAAAGTTCAGATTCTAGGCCTTATAAACCTGTGATACATGAGGATGACGGTGTGGTTTAGCTAATATTCTAGTTATTTAAATTGTTTGCAAGATGCTGCTTACATTATTGATGAAGATATGTAAAGGATTTCTTTGCACCAAGGAATAATCTATTTTACATATGTTATTGTCTTGTTTCACATGTCCAGGTTGTTGGGAAAAAATACATTAGGCTTTATCCAGCATCTTTATCTGAGGAGCTTTTCCCTTACTCAGAAACCATGCTTAGCAATTCCAGCCAGGTATTTAGTTTCTTGAACTGTATATAATTGAATACCTTCCTGTGCAGTCAACTTATGCCTTTGCTTCGACGAATACCACTATCACTACAACCCATTTGGATGGTCAAAGGGCTCCAGATGTATTTCATTAATTCAAGATATTTTCTGTCTTATCTCTTCTCACTCTCCTTTGTATGTATAGGCTTGTAACTTTATCACAACCCTACAAGTTTCCATCTTATATATCTGCTTTGATACCAAAATACTTTTCCAGTTTACATGTACCGTTTATGGTTTATGGAGTAGGTTTAAGCCCATGACTATGCTTATTGCAATTTTGCAAAGTGGATCCATTCCCTATGTCTCATTTAATTAGGTGTTTGTATTATTGCTTTTGATATTTTTGAAAGTATGTCTCCATGTTAACTCTGGTCATTTTTGTATTGTTTGAACTTTGAAGGTTGATTTAGATGATGTAGATGAAATGAAGTTTCCAAAGGTGCAAGACTTGGAATTTGTAGACTGTATTTTAGAGGAAGGTGAAATGTTATACATCCCGCCAAAGTGGTGGCACTATGTGCGGTCTTTAACTACCAGTTTATCAGTTAGCTTTTGGTGGAGTGAGGGTGAAAGTTCATCTCCATCCTAATTTCGTATCACTTTGATGTCTACGTGTCATTATTAATGGAGAAGACACGTATATCCTAAGTTGCGTTGCTGATATCTATGTGATTGATCCTTTTACATCCCAATTACAGTAGTATCCTCGTGCATGAACATCATTTTCATTTTTCAGCACCTGATGCCATCGCCATAATATATTTACATAAGGAAATGTATTAATAGAGCTACTCAAACAAACATTTTGATATTTGACTGGGATCATGAATTAATGTGATACGCTTTGTCTGTTTGTATTGAATAAGAAAACAGTAAATCTCGCTAAAATATTCAAGCTTTGGTTTATGCATGAACGTTTCATCTGACTAAGTTGTTTCAAGTTGGTACAGGATTATTTATTTGTTTATTTTTCTTGCTTTTGTCTATTTTAGTTCTTCCTTATCACTTGTGATATAAAAAATGGATAGACAACATCGCACAAATATAATTGATGCTATGTTCCACTCTTACGCTGCGTTTAATTTATTTTCCTTAATCTTTTGTCGATTAAATGAAAAACATGATTATGACAGCAACTACATGAAATAAGCTTTACAATGTAGGCTTAAAACTTTGAAAATTCTGCATTTATTTGCTTCTGAATATGATTTCTCTGTCAAAACTTAAGAACACGAGTATGTGGTTTGCAGTAGTCAGAATAATTTATTTTGCTAATTTTATCTGTTGCACTTCTGAATCTTCATCTACTCAGTGACAACCATATAAAATTCATAAACTGGGTTCGCAGTAGATTAAACGAATTTGAACTAATATTAATTATGACATGTTTGGTTTCTTACATTGAAATAAAACAATATTTCCTAGTTTTTTTAGGCTGTAGATTTGTACCTGCAAAGAACCTTACACCTCAAGACCTTATCTTTAACATAAAACCCTGGCATAACCATGATCTTAACTTTGCTTGGACCCTGTGACCTCGTACTCATATCATCCATGTAGCGAGGATCAAAGTTTCTATTCTCTTCAACTCTTAAAACTCCCAATGGCGGGTTGAAAGAAAAGGCAAGCAAATGTAGCAGCCACATGCATTTTGCAGTCACAAAGAAAGCTTGAAGGAGTTGCTCAGGCCAAGGCCTGCTACAATTTAGAGTACTGGTAATACAATTCATTTTCTGATCACAAAATTTGCTAAATTCTTCACTGTAATACTTCGTTCCCTTTCTCAGTACCTCATTCCAGCTCAAATTCCTAAGGGCAACGAATGACGAGAATTTTGCTTGGCGATCTTCATGCGGGTCTATGAATTTTGGAGAACCGTTCTTTTGAAAAGCACAATTCTCAAAGTCTTGGTAGAGAGACTGATTTATGAAAGCTTCAAAATGGTATAGAACTGCTTTTGAGTACTTGGAATTTAGTGACAGCTTATATGGTTGAAGAAGTGAGTTCAAGGTTTCTGTCATAGAATTATCATTTTCTTCGATGTTGTTAATAAGTGTCTTACAAAACTGTTTCACCGATAATCGTGACTCTGATACTATCTGCAAGAATCCCTCTATCATTACTTCCTCATTCACAGGCATTGAATTTTCAACATTTCCATCAATTGATTTTCCTCTCTGGTGAAGATTACTAAGCTTAACCTGTTCACGAAGTTCAGAATCCCTTGTCTGCATCTGCATGGATTGTTTCAAAGCTTTCTTCAGTTCTTCACAGTAACTCTCCAAATACTCCATCTTCTGTCTCAGCTCCCCCAGTGAAGTTCTCATTTCAGAAACTTCCATTAAAGCCACATCTCTATTCCCGTTCGCTTCTATCAGCTCTTTCTTCAATGCCTCAACTGACGTTATTCCTATGTCCTTTAAAACCTGAGAAACATCCTCAGATTCTGCTCTACTCGGAGAATTCTCATTCTTATGCTTCCTCTTTAGCCGAGGAAACAGCCACGAAATCACACCTTTGCTTTTGGTTTCGGACTGAAATGACGAGTGGGATTCTGCAACCGAAACAATAACATTGGAGTTCTTGCTGTTCCTTACACTCTCTAACTCACTCGTTATGACCGCAGGGTTACATTTATTGCAGGAGGACACCGATTTATAATCCTCTAAACTGTTTCTCCTCGTAGGCGATGTTTGAAGAACAGTGATGTGATTTGCACAAGAGCCGGTTACAGATTTGGTGTCATCAGCAGGACATACGTGAGATTCTAAATTGCTATAACCACAAGGTAGCAGTATCCCTTTTCTCGAACTTAGTTTCTCAAATGTTTCTATGCTGTTTCCCGATTCTCCATCCCAACTTTCTGATACTGCTAGGCCTTTCCTATGACTTTGATTGTACAATACAATTGGATCATCTTCATAACTCTGTCAATAATCATCAGATTTAGAAATTTACTATCCAGCAAAATTTAAGATTTGTTACAAACTATGTAACATCGACACTTTAGATTGAAGACGTGTAACATGTGTCAGAACCGAATGACACTGACACATGTGGTTACATTACATACACATTACACATGACAAGAAAAATAAAGTTGAAAACTTTGAGAATACATAAGATAGGGAAATGAGAGCAAAGATTAAAGATGCAACTGAAACAACAATGACATCTACCAAACAAGCTATAGAAAAGAATAAATTCTATAATTTAGCAACTGTGACAGATGAGAATTATAAATTATTGCATGTTCCATAATTTCAGGCGATTTGGTTCTGTCCCTATCATGATAAACCATAATAATCATATTTCATGCATAATCTAAAAATTCTAAAGTAACTTTTTTTTAACAAAAAAAGCTTTTTGAAATCAATAGAACATATCCACATACCCAATTAGGCAAGAAAATCAAAACTGAAGGAAAAAAAGAAACTCTCACAGGTGTGAAAACAGGGTAATCATGAGCAGAGAACTGAGAAACAGAACGTGAAACAGAGGAAGGAGATGGAAATTTAGCATTGGTAGAGCTATTTCCTCGCATTAAAGCAGCATGAATAGCTCTTAACTCCACTGCTTTAGCTATAGCAGCCTTAATTTCCTGCCTTGTAGCTTCTGTGTTTCCATTGTTGCTGTCTTTGAAAACCTGTGATGAAGTACTAGTTGCAGCCATGAAACAGAACAGAGGAACAGAACAAAACAGAACAGAACATGTAAATTTTCTAGAAGATAATAATAATAATAATAATAATAATAATATATTCACTATAGATAAAGGCTATTTCTTATAGGTGTGATGATAATAACAAAGTGGTTAAGTGGTGTTGAATTCAACGGTTGGATTTGATTTGGAAGTTATATATAAAGAATGAGAGATAGAGAGAATCACCTAAGTCTAGCTATTTTTGTTTTTATTCTGATTGAAAAATTAATGGAATGAGAAGGTATGTATGTGAATGTGATGATGTGAAAACTAAAGAGAAAAGTGAAAATGAGAGAATGAAGTTTTGACTCTTTCTTAGTTTCTTAAGTGTGCATTAATGCATAGTGTGTTGTTAATTTACCCATATGCCCGTGTATGTATATGTTCCAAAATTGACCATAGTAGGTGGTGTGATAGTGTGGTACCACTATTTCGTATCATATAATTGTCACTTTAGTACGAACTTAGGTTCCATGCCACTATGTTCCATCACTATATGTGTGGTGTGGCCAAGTAAATCTTTAAATGTATTGATTGTGAAAAAAGTTATTCTTGCTAAAAACGAGATAAATTAAATGTAATGTGATTTCTTTTCACCACAACAATAAATAAGAGTATAAGTTTGTATTAGCAGAGGTGGGGGTTAGAGGGTCACTCTTAATCTATTAAAATATCAACGAAAAACACATATGGTGAAAATAGACTTCTGAGTAGAAGAGATCGAACCCGTTTTCGGTTCATCCAATATCAAACATGAAAGATAGTGAAAATCGACTTTTGTTCATGATAGAGTGGAAGAGGCCGAACCTACTTTTGGCCCACCTATTGTCGTACATGTGAGATGGTGAAAATCAACTTGCGTTCATGATAGAGTGAAAGAGATTGAACCCACTTTCAAACCATCCATTGTCATACATACGAGATTGTAAAAATTGACTTCTGTTCATGAGTAGAAGAGGTTGAACCCTCTTTCGGCCCACCCAATGCCATACATATCAGCTGACGAAAATGAATTCCAATTCATGACATAGTGGAAAAGGTCGAATCTGTTTTTCGCCCACCATTCTCATATATTCAAGTTGGTGAAAATTGACTTTCGCTTATGACATAGTGGAAAAGGCTCCACCCACTCTCATACATGCAAGTACGTTGGTGAAAATTGACTTTTACTTATGACATAGTGGAAAAGGCTTAACCCATTTTCGAGCCACTCATTGTCATACATGTGAAATGGTGAAAATCAACTTTTGTTCATGGCAAAGTGAAAAAGGTCGATCCCGCTTTCGTTCCCCCATTGCCATTCTTGCAATGCAAGATGGTAAAAATCAACTTCCATTCATGATAGAGTGGAAGAGGTTGAACCCGCTTTCCACCTATCCATTGTCATACATATGAGATGGCGAAAATCGAATTTAGTTCATGACATAGTGGAAAAGACTGAACCTGCTTTCAGTCCACCCATTGTCATAAACGCAAGTTGGAGAAAACCGACTTTCTTTTACGACAGTGGAAAAGAACGAACATGATTTCCATCCACCCATTACCATACATGCGAGATTGTGAAAATCGACTTTCGTTCATGATATGTCAGAAGAGGCTGAACTCGTTTTCGGCTCGCCCATTACCATACATGTGAGGAGGTAAAAATCAAACCATTTATGAAAGAGTGGAAGAGGCCAAACTCGCTTTCGGTCCATCTATTACCATACATGCGAAATGGTGAAAATTGACTTCCATTTATTGTGGAAGATACTGAACCCGCTTTCGACCCACCCATTATCATACCTTAGTACTTGTGTATATATGTCATTTTAACTTTTATTTGGCCTAAAAATGTAGAATTGATTTTGTAGTGATTTTAAGGTGTTTAACTTTTTTAAGGTAGAATTGATTTTGTTTTCAAAATTAATTCTATTTAAAGCTAGAATTTGTAGTTTGAACTCAAATGTAATTTTACACTAAAAAATTATTGTTATACTCACATCTACTTAAATGTATACAAATATAAATCAATTATATTAAATTCAATTTTTTTTAAAATCAATTCTACTAAACTCAATATTATAAAAATTAATTATATTCATTGCCGATACAAACGGACATTACATTGAATAGTTGAACCAATTACTTAAACCTAAAGGGTATGTGGAAACTTTAACAACTAGGAAAAACTACATGCTTAATTCCTGGAATTGAGCTGAAATTGGACCACTTCAAAAGCTTTTAACTTGGTCAATTGAAAAAAAGTGCCTTTATTATTTACTTTTGCAGATTCATAACAGTGCAATTATGTTGGCTGAGGTCAGTATTTTTCAAATTAAAAATAGAATTGAATATGAATGCTGGTGAGGCGTAAAGGTACAGTTATGTTGGCAAAAAGGAGAAAGAAAAATAACTAAACACTGCAAACATTGAATCATATATAAGAGACAGGGTGTCATTGTGGGTGTCAAGTGATGAAAGAGGGCATGGGACATAATTTTAAAATTATTTACATAATGGTTCTCATATGCCATATTTTGAATAATATTTTTCAAAGTGAAGGGATCTTTACAAGACAGATACATATATATCAAATAGGCCAAATATTTGTTAAAATGTTTTTAACAAGGTTGTCTTTTTAATAACATTTACTAAAAAAAACTCACATGTTAGTTACTTAGATGAGTTGGTAGGAATGATGTGTTCAATTCATCTTCTACGTATATTGAATTTTATGATTGGTCTGCGTGCCTTGAAATTCTCTTTTACATTCATTAAAACACAAAAATCTATTAAAAGTTACATTAAATTAAGGTTTTAACATGCATTCTGGATGTGCATGATAGTCAAACACATGGTTACTCTCACATAGTGTAATTAATGAACACATAAATTGAGAATAATCAAGAGTTTGATTGTGAAATACTTCATATGTGTATACCCATGTGATACATGTGACTGCCTAATGCCTAAGTATCGAGGAAAGTTTGAAATAGTATAGTAAATGACTAATGGATTGATAAAGACTAAAGAATGAAGTTTATTTTAAGTTCTATTCAACTTTTTAATACCTAAACAAGTAAGGTTTGAGTGAAAGTATTTATCTATTTCTTTAAATAAGAAAGTATACGTGCATGTATAATTTTCCAAAACTTGTGCTATTTTCTCTATATTTAATTGTGAAATAGGTTGTTCACAAAAATGAGAGAATTTTGCTGCAACCTAGAGCTCTCATTTAGGATATGCTATCTTTCATATCATACTTTTATGAGATTGGATGACGAGTTTCATATTTATCTTTATGATCGGAATAGAAGTCGACAATGGTCAAATCAAGTATCGGGAAGATTGTGATAGCCAAGATGGGTAGTAAGATCGGTTGATATTTATGTCGAGATGGTCACTCTGTTAGGATGCTAAATCAAACCTAACAAACCAAGGAAAAGCTATAAGTCTATACTAGAAATGGACAATAAAAAACTAAATAAAAGGTAGAGATAAAAGATAAACTTTATTTCATTTGATTGATCTCCAATATGTCAAAGACACTTACATTTATAATAATATTAATGGGTCATTATCTAAAATACTCAAATACTAGTGGAAGCCCAATTCAATAACAATTAAACTAAAATACAAACTAATATAAAACCTTAAATTAATAATTCTAATTAAACTAATTATATTAAAATATAATTAAATACTCTCTATCATTGTCGCGGGATTCACTTGAACCTTGCCCTCAAGGTTCTAAAATAACTCCCGGATCTCATTGCTTAAACGGATGATGTCTTCCAAATTTAAAGAAACAACACAATTGTCTTATGCAATTTTTCAATTCTTCCTTGGCTTCTGTAACCATGGACTCACTCAGAAGTTTGTTCACCACAACTTGCAGCAACGATGCATCAACACGACAATGAATGTAGAATATCTTCTTAACCATCTCAAGGACTGTTTTAAAATTACCCTTCTCACAGATAAAAGGAACAATTATAGAATAAGTGGCCTTATCAAGGTCATACTCAGATTTCCCAATCTCACCAAACCACTTCTTAGCTTCATCCAAGTTCTCTTAATTTGCAAAGCCTTTTATGAAAGCATTGAAGCTAAAAATATCAGGCTTGACACCCTTTTTCATCATTTCCTCATAAAACTCAACAGCTTCACCAGTTTTCTTCACCATAGCCAATCCCAACAACCTTGCATTGTAAGTCCTGATATTAGGCACAACATTCTTCTCACCCAATTTCCCCCACGGTTTCTCACCATCCTCAAAACGACCCTTTGAATACAACCCCTCAAACAAAGTATTAAACGTGATCAAATTAGTTTTCACTCTGTCCTTCTCCATCTCCTCAACCACCGCAACCGCGAAATCAAAAGAACCCATTTCCAACCAAGCTTTAATAGTCCTTCCATGAAAAGACCAAAACACTTCCAACATATTCTTATCAGAACTATAATCAATTAAAACATAACAAATCTTACCAAGATTATCATCAATATCAAATTTTTCAAAAGCAACAGAAGTCAAAGAATTGTCATCAATACCAACATGTCTCATTGGTGCATCCGTAGCCCCAACAAAAGTATCAAACTCAACAGCAACAACATAATTCATAAGAGTATTACTGTCGGTAGTAGTATTAAAAAGACCAAAAACACCACCAGTTGAATTAGGTGGAATCTGATAGCCCAATGGAGCAATATAAAACACAATTGTCACCATAGGAAGTATCATTCACTTTATCAATAGTAAAAGTGAAACTTGTAGTGAAATCAGTGAGAGTTTCAGTATGCATCACACCAGTATTTAATGTGATAGCAACTTTTCTAGGAAGAAAGGGGAAACTGCAGTCCCTCTTAGGCATTTTATCAAACATGTTTCTTGCACTATTGGACTGCTCATCAAATTCATCATTCTCGTCTATTAAATTAGGATCTGGTGGCTTTGGAGCAATCGTAAAATCGACATCATCATGGAGCCACATATTTGGTGGAGCCTTCCCGTCGTTGGGTTTTGTCGGCGGTGGGAGAGAAACGAATTCAACCTGAGAGGTTGAGTTGTTAGCTTGCTATTTCTGGGATTGTTGGATTGTGCGGCGATCGAAGAAGTGTTGAATGTCGAACTTGGAAGGTTTTGGAATGGGTTTCAGCGGTGGTGAATGAAATGAAGCTATGTCCGGTGGTTTCAAGGGTGGAGACTGTAACACCCTTCTAAATACCCCGTGATTAATGTAATATTTCAGAGTTAACATGCATTAAAGGGCGTCACAATTAGTTAAAAATAAAATTTCAAATACAATGCCATGCTATGATGGGAACACAATTCCATTTTAAAGGAGTACATATTTAACACAGCGGAATTTACTCAAACTTGGATAATTCAAAACCAAATAAAATACCATCCATATGGTCAATGTTATAAAACGATTATCCAAACAACATCAGTCAAAACAACGGAGTTTAATTGATAACTCTAAAGACAAGCGTTCCCAATGTTACAAGACCAGAACATGACATCGACACGCGATAAAATAAAAGCACAGCTCTACGAGCTATCCTCATCAACTCCTAAGCCGCTAAAGCTTCAATCTGAAATCATCAAAGTAAGGGTGAGACTTCATCATAATTAAAATGCATTATAAATTCATAAAACAAGAGAATTTCATAAGCTATTATTCCACCCTATTCAGCATAATCATATATATTCATCCATTCAACAACACAATTCATAAACATACATCACACACAACAACCAAATTATAACACTGGAATTCATCCTAACATGTTATAATCCACACAAATGCAATACAAGACTCTATGCATGTGGTACCAAAAGTGAACTAAGTCACACACTGATCCATAATCACCTGGATACAGTTACATCGATTCGTCCATAATCACCCAAACACGAATTCAACCTCACCACCCATAATCATCCAGGAACGGTTATTGGCAATACTCACTAGTTCCACACAATGGGAATTAGCTACCACCAGAATGTATATGCATGCACATCATAAAATCATGCAACATTCAACATAGGTTATGATAACATCATACATCATAAACCATCATCAATCCAAAACATGATAACCATCATTTATCATGAACATCATCAAACAACATAAACATGCACAAGCAATTACTGCAACATCATCACCAAAACATGATAACCATCATTTATCATGAACATCATCAAACAACATGAACATGCAAGCACTTACTCACCAATTAGTAATGTTATCACCAACATACACATATAGTCATCATTATACACACAGACATCATCACAAAATCACACATCATTGCCTACCCACCAAGTATGCAAGGTACGAATAACCACAAAGTCGGAAAACCAACACTTTCCAAAATAAAACCAAGTTACAATTATTTTATTTATTTCATAAAATAGAATATTTAATTTAAGGAATAATGTTCAAAATGGCGATTAAAAAGGACTTACGGTTCAAAAGTTATGAATTTTCAAAGTTTAATATTTTTCAAAAAGTAACAGTGGTAACCGGTTCCTCCAGGGGAGTAACCGGTTCCCATTATCATAGTGAAAACACGTTCTGGAAAATGTATGAGGAACTCGGGTTCTCCAGAGGAGTAACCGGTTCCCAAGATTCATAAAAATCACTCTGCTGGAAATTATATGTGGAACCCGGTTCCTCCCAGAGGGTAACCGGTTCCTGCGACGTCTGTAGCAAAAAAACTTAATTTTGACAGCATTCATGGTTTCCAATTCAATCCAATTCATACCTTGACAAATCCAACACCCAAGAACACCAAAACAAGTTACAATACATGATTTTAATGCAATTATAACACACCATAACATCATACAATAACCTTATAACATCAATTTGCATCAAAACATCAAAATTCATGAATTTGGGGTTTAAACTCATAAACCTAGAAAATCCTAAATTGGGATTCCTAACTACTCAATCAATCCTATCGTTCCCAAAATCCATAAGGCATAATAATCAGAGAAAGTCACCCCTTACCTTAGCCAAATTCTTGAATTCCTAGAGCTTTGGGTGTTCCTCTTCCTTTTTGCCTTTTCTCTTCTCTTCTCACGTACGATCTATTCTTCTCACTTTTGGCTTTATAACTCTTCCTTCTTATTTTCCTTTTTATTATAATAATAACAATAAAAATAGGATTAGAGGTTTTTACTTCACACACCCCTCAATCCTACTCACCACACCACAAGTCCAATTTCTTTTTCTTTATTTAATTATTTCCAATAATTCCTAAAATACCAATAATTCAACTTTTAATTAAATAAATAATTCAAATTCAAATTATTTAATAATTGAAAATATTGGGGGTGTTACAGAGACAGTACATGAGGTTTATTAGAGTCCGTTGTCGCTGGTGGATGTGTCGAGAAGCTTTTCACAATCTTCTTCTTTGGTAACGATACAATGGGTGCTAAAACAAGTCTTTTGAAAGTAGAGTGTGAAGAATATATGAGAAAGGTTGTGGTGTCATAGACCATAGATTTTCAGGAATTGGAGTTATAAGCAATGGTGAAATCACCGCCTATTTCTTTATCTTGAGGTAGCCTCAGATTTGGTTCTTGTGCTACATCGTCTTTAATAGCTTGTAGATTTATGGACTCCATTGATACAAAAGATGATTTCAGATCTGACTCATCCTCTTGTTCTAGTAAATTTTCTCTCCATTCTAGTTTAAATCTCCATAATAAAGTTGTTGTAAATGTATCCCAACTATATCTGCGATGAATACGAGACCACCATAGCCATCATTTGAGAGCATAACCTCTCATAGCTCCAACGACTTTCAACACCTTCAATGACTCAAGTGTTTCATGCTCCTTGAAAAATTTCTCAAAACAAAGAATCCACCAATAGGCCTCATTTTCCCCATCAAACAATAATATTGTCATGATTCAAAGCAGAGAGTGAGATCGAAAATGAAAGCGCCAATGTTAGGATGCTAAATCAAACCCTAACAAACCAAGGAAAAGATATAAATTCTATACTAGAAAAGGACAATAGAAAACTAAATAAAAAGGCAGAGATAAAAGATAAATTTCATTTGATTGATCTCCGATGTGTCAAAGACACTTACATTTATAATAATATTAATGGGTCATTATCTAAAATACTCAAATACTAGTGGAAGCTCAATTCAATAACAATTAAACTAAAATACCAACTAATATAAAACCTTAAATTAATAATTCTAATTAAAATAATTATATTAAAATATAATTAAATACTCTTTATCACACTCATCATCTGTAACAACGAAGGGATAGTCAGAAGTCATTTACCGGTTATGCTTCGTATGTTATAACATTGTTCCATAAATCATGAAACGTTACGATCAGTGTTGATGTGACGATTACATTCGTTATGACCATGAATTACTCTTAAACCTAATTACTCTTGCCTATTCAATATCCAGTAAAAAGGGAAGGCTTGTGATGTAAATAGAGGCTGGAGACCAAACAATAGAGGGGGAGAACCAATGAATAACATAAAAAGGAGATGATAATTGGGTGAGAACAAGATACGTGTAAGACTCGGAGTTTAAAATGGATCTTATTCCTTTATCCCATCTTAGGACTTAACCATAACACACAAGAATATAAATAAAGAATTAACTCCTAATTTTCATTACGTCTGTGATCTCACCTAATTTGTGTCAATGAGATTATCCAAAAGTGTTTATCAGGAACAAATACCTTTGATAACTTTAGCAATAAATGTAGGATTAAAATAATATTTAAAAATAATAATAGTGAATTAATATATAGTAGTAAGGTTCCAAAAGCATGGAAAATCAAAGAAAGACAATTTGTTCCCTTCATATTCCCATAAGACTATTCATGTGTATTAAGATTTTATTCATTGTTAACCTCATTGATCAATGTCCTCTTCTTTTTTTACAAATCTATTATAAGCTCTTGATCTAAGTACTTATATCATCGCCATCTCTTTAAATTTAGATAATAATAAGAAAATCTTAATCAGAGTAAATTATAAGTTTGAGGTTGATTGTCTTAATATAAAGGCTAATAAAAAAGACTTACAAATTTATTTTTGAAAATCACAACCATCAAAAGAAAAAAAGAATTTATCGAAATTTATCGAAGAATGGAGGTTGTGAGATGCAATAGGAGACTTGAGATTCTAATACGGTGACAAGGAGCTTAATATGCGAGGTTAGCACTCTAATATTCAAGTCAATATGTGAGTAAAATTAGTGTACGGGGTTTGAATTTGAATTTTGTAATGGAGAATGACGTGTTTTTCCTATATATATTTGTGCGGTTATAAAAACATGTTGCATTTTAGGCGTAGGATGTGGAGAGTTGTTGGAAGTATCTTAGACACAAATCCCATGTATAACATTTCTACCCTACGAGCAAACTGGCGAATTATTGTTTTCTTTGGGTCGCGGTCGTTGGCCCTTGTAGTTGGCCCAAGATAGTTACGCCCCAAGTCCTTGTCTCTGCTTTGTAGTGCGGGGGATTTTGTCATGTTCTTCCTCACGCGTAAACTAAATACCAAATTGATTGAAAAGCCAAGAGTTGATGTTGATATTCTTGGGAATTCGCGTATTAGATGTGCCTTATGCTCTAAATGTATTTTCATATGATTGATCAAAATGACCTTTGGAAATGGAAATAATTGAGTGTTTCTTGAGGTGACCTAGGATGTTGGTAGTGTTTAATATCTTTCTTTTGGTAAGTTAACACAAAATTGTTGAAGAGTCCGTTCTGCAGTTTATTGAGACGTTATTTTTTTATCGTCATCCTTATTTTCTTAATGTACCATTTTTGGTGTTAACCCTATGGTTCCTAGGAGAAAGGGGGTCATAATAATCCAGAGTTTGATCGCGAGGTAATTAAAGTCTGGCCAAGAATTGTTTACACCAAAAATCAAACTCGGGTTCTTCTGAATGATTCGTCCTAGCGTATCTCATTAACTACTTGATCCAAATTATTTGGTTACCTAATGTACCATTTTTATAGTAGAATAAAATGGTATTTATTATGAGTAAAAAGTTGAAATAATATGTTTGTGCTTCTTTGTATAAACCAACCCCCGTATCTTAGATATCTTACTTACTTTGCTTTTCTACCTCTTGCATTGCATGTTAAACAATAGGTTTTGATCTTTTCTCTTTTCTTTGAAAATAATAAAGTTCGGTGGTGATTTCTTAAGTTTTGTGAGTTAAATTAGTCAATAGTTTAGTCTCTCACTTTTTCACCGCGACAAGTAACAATTTCACTCTCTTTCAGTTGTAGAATCTAGAGGACGTTGGATATGTCTGAGGTGTAGATTTCCTACAATGAGGTACATAATAGTCTAGTGGTCAGAAGAAGATTCTAGAAGTACAATCAGATAATTGATTGATATTTCTTGGTTTGAAACAGACTATCTCATGATCAAACTAATAAAACTCATCACATTACTTAGGATTTAGTCATAGTGTAAGGTGTAAACTCAAAAATAAAAGGAGCATATTGTTGCACCCAAAAATTTACCCTCTTCATTTTTTTATTATTATTTATTTTGATCGGCTTATGCTTAATCATCGCAAGCACATGCATTCATATCATGGGGTGTATGATTTAGGGTGGGAGGTGGCCCCAGTGAATTTCTTTGAGCATATAAGATGTTGGGTTCTCCATTAATTCGAGGGGTTTGAGAATAACAAGAGTTTGGCAATGAATTTTTTTTTCATGTCCATGGGTTTTTTTTTTGTGTTGTTTGGTAAAGTGTGTGACGTTTATTTGGACGGGTTTCTGGAGCATTTATATTTTGAGTTTTGTCTCGATACTTATTCAAATTAACTAAGGATTATCAAGAAGTTAGGACTCTCACTTCAAGGATATTCTTTCTTTTCTGTCAAGATTTGTGGAGGGTTATGTTCATAATGAGGGAATTTTCATTGGAATTTGATCATCCTCATTTGTTTTTATTAATGATACAAGTTTGAAGGATATTTGAATTAAGTTAACGGTTTCGTTGGAATGGTATGAGCACTGAGTTTTGGCCTTTAAGATTTGAATTTAGGGGATGGGATGCATTCATTTTTTTAATAAAAAAAAAAGATGCTTAGTGAAATCATTTCAGTTGAAGCTAGATCATTTGGATCCTCTTGAAGTAACGAGTTAAATTTGGGCTGGATAATTAAGGATTTGGACTCGCTTTTGTCTACTCGATGCATTATATTTGATTTGTTCAAAAAAAGCATATATGATTATAATGGATAGAGTTATATTCAAGCCATTTTCAAGCAAGGAACACATGTTATGTTTCAAAGAGAAACCTAGATCTCAAATTCTTCATATCAACTTCTATGCAATAATTCAATTGGATTTCAATTCAAATCTTTCAAATTTCAAGATTAAAAAAAAAACATGTGAGCTACGATTTTTCTAAATTGTTTCTTTTCATTCATGTTCAAGAGTACTAAATTAATCGAAGTTTTATGGTTACCCAAGTTTACAAGTACAAGTTTGATTACATTTATGTCTAACTTCACTACCAATTACAAGTTTTCAATTCTCAAAGTGCAAGTTACAAGTTTTAAGTACAACGTTCTCCTAATTGATACGAGTTTGTTCTAAACTACATGGACTTTCTCTTAAACTTTAAAATTCCTTAAGCACTTCAAGCTTTTCATAGTCCTTGGATCGGCTTTGTGCCTTTCAAGCTTTCATCATACGCAATGGATAGCATCGTCACCAATACATGAAACAAGCAAAAAAGACATGGTTAGAATAAACAACATTTGAACGAAACTAAGAACAAGAATTGTTAACATTTTTACAAGCTCATCATTAGGAATCAGAGGCAAGAATCAGGTTAAAGGTTTTTCCATTATGCTCAAATGATATAGAGGCCTCAGTCCAAGTAAATTTCATCCCTCATCGGCCAATCTCATTGCAAAAACATAAGAACAATGTTTTCCTAGTTCACAAAGAGATTTCAAAGAAACGGCGTTGCCAAGTTTTTTTTCCAATTGCAAATCACAAATTTTATTTGGTTCATAAAAGAGAGTAATTGACAAAAACTCGGGATTCATCATAGTTATAATAATGCAAATGCAAGGACAAAGAAGAATCGAAAATCGTAAGTCAGGCCCAGCAACGCAAAATTTCGTATGGCTTATTTTTTCCAGAAAATTATCAAATTCAGCAAAGCCAGAAGACCAATCAAAAGGCCCAGCAACACAAAATTTCATATGGCCTATTTTTCCAGAAAATCAAAAAGTCCAGCAAGAGCAAAAAAACGTAAACAACATTTAAAAGTCCAAAAAAAATCAGAAACCCTAAAAGGGCGTCATTATAAAAGGACTAGATATACAGATTCAGAAAAAAGGGAGAAAAAAGCAAAAGAAAATGGCGAACCCTAATTTTTCTAAATCCAAAATCTAAGAAAAACATTATCATCACTTTCCCGCATCACTGATCCCTTTAGAGTTGGAAGATCAGATAGAAAGAAGCAAAAGAAGTTAGAAGGATCTCACCAAAGTCAATCGAAGGTTATGATCGATACCAAGAAGTCCTAGGCTCCGATTCCTTACTCTTTATCTCTTTCTGCTTCATTTTTGACCGAACATCATCATCATTTTTGTTCCATTTTTGCGAGAATAAGAAGTTAGGGTTTCTGTTCATCTAGATCTAGGGAGTCTTGTCCCAAATCTGCAAAAATTAATAGAATATTAGAGATAAGGAGAGACGGCGATTCAGAAAAAGTAAAAAAAAAAAACTGAAGGTATACGCCGCCACCGGCCTGGCGGTTTCCGACGCGGCCGGGCCGTCTTCTCCAGTGACCAGCATGTAGAGAGAAGTGAGAGCGTATGGAGAGAGGAGAGAGCATCAAGAGAGATAAGAGTTATGATTCTGTTTTAATTATGTTAATTAACCCTTGGCCTTCTTGTATTTTGTTTGCATTATTGATGTGTTAAATGTTGGATTAACGGTGGTGACACTTGTCACCACCTTTAATCATGTTCTGAAATATCATGAAAGAGCCCTCAAGCCTCTGCCATGCGCCCCCTCATCTCCTCCGTCTGATTATTCAAAATTTCCCTAGTATTCTGATCATGTGGCTGGAAGTAACCCCCATGGTACATCCTCTTCCCTGAACATACGTTGGATTCTGCTGAAGCCAATTTGGACCCTTTATGTGGGCTTGGACTCAAGCTGCGAATTTCTTGTCTACACCCCCAAATCTGCTACATCCAGGCTATTCCTAAAATCTTATCTTTTCTATTACTTTTTTTATAATTATCATTATGCAATTAAATTCTTATGGATGTATTAAATAATTATTAGTTTCTTATGATAGTTTTTATTTGGTAATCATCAATTAAACTATTAGTTTATTTCTATCAAATAAAAAAAATCAAATCTAATAGTTACTTAAATGTTTAGGCTTGTATTGTGTGGTAAATTTTAGTGTGTATCTCATATGCTTGTATGTTTCACTCACGATTGCCCACTTCACACACTTTACATTAAATGACTCAATTTTCTTTAACTTGGCTCATGTGCCATAAGGGTCTCATAGTTGGGAATGGGCTTGGCCATTCTCACGAGGTTAATCATGGCCCTTCTTGCTTTGATTAATCATAACCCGAAATTTTGGTCCATATACCAATTAACCGTGTGCAAGGGTTTCATAGTTGGGGATAGGAGCACCTATCCTCATGAGATTAATTAAGTCCATATATTTGATTAATCATAACCCAATCCAAATCTTCTTGGTCCATATACCAAATGTAACACCCATATTTTCAATTATTATTAAATTGGAATTGTAATTATTTAATTAATTAAAATTTGATTTTTTTTGGGAATTATTGGAATATTAGAATTTTTAGAAAATAAATAAGAGGAGAGAATTTGAATTTATGGTGTAAAGAGTAGAAGGAGGGGTGTATGGAGTAAAAGCCTCTAATAATTTATTTTATTATTATTGTTATAGAATAATAATAAAAGGAATAAAAAGAGGAAAAAGAGAATTGGGAGTAAAAAACTCTACTTAATCCTAATTTATTTATTTCTATTATTTGGCAAATAAAAAGGAATAAATAAAGGAGGATAAAAAGGAAAAGAAAAAGAAGGTTATTTGGAAAAGTCATTATACGTGAAATTGGAGAAGAGAAGAGAAGAGAGGAAAAAGCCAAACGCCGTAAATTCGAAGGATCATCGCGAGGTAAGGGGTGATTTCATTCAGTTAATATGCCTTATGAGTTTTGAGATACAATTGAATGAATGGGTATGTTATAAAACTTGAATTAGATAATTCTAGGTTTGTAGGATTATCTCTAATTGTGTCGGATTATAGGAATTGGAACCATTAATGGGATAAATAATTAATAGGAATGATGGAAACATGATTTATGATGTTGTGTTGATGTGTATTGGTTTCATTTTGGTGTTTCTAATGCTATAATTCGTATGGGAATGAGTAAGAATGAATTGAGACACAAGTTGCTGTCAAAAACTGAGATTTTTGGTAATGGCAGGTCGTGGAAACCGGTTACTCCTGGGGAGGAACCGGGTTCCCAATTCAAATTTGCAAAAATTGGGACTTTTTCAACGTGGGAACCGGTTCCCACTATGGAGGAACCGAGTTCCCCATACAAAATTCCAGGAGCGTGATATTTTTAAAATGTGGGAACCGGGTTCTCCCAGGGAGGAACCGGTTACCACTGTGTTGAATTTCAAAATGTTTAAAACTTCAAAAATTCATATTTTCCAAACCGTAGCTCCGATTTGAGTGCCGTTTTCGGCAGTATTCCTTAAATTAAAAATACTATATTATAAAATAAGAAAAATATTATTTTATGAAAACTATTTTAAAAATAGTCGAATTCCCGATTTTTGTAAATTTTGGTATTTTGAGAATGGTGTAGAATTGGTTGTGAATCGTTCCGACTTAGTGAATGAGGACTGATACTTATGTGGTGTGCCTGCTATCCATTATGATTGATATATGATCATGTGATATATTGGTTATATTGTTTTGACAAGTTGAATGAAGATTGACGCTTATGTGTTATTTTCCTTGTTGTTTATTCATGATTGTATTGATATCATGTGTTGTTGTCGATGTTGTATTTTCATGATGGTTGTTGATCTCAGTTGTTATTGTTGTACATACTGGTGATAGTCTTATTAATTGAAGGGTAAGTGTTTGGCATAGTTATGCTTTGTGATAATTTATTTCATGATTATGTTGTTATCATGTGATACTCGTTGATGTTGGCATTATGTGGAATTATGTTGTGATCATATTTCGTTGAATTGATGTTGCATGCTTTTATGGTGCATGCATAAGCATTGTTTATGGTTCATTACCATTGTGCAGAAGTGAGCTTGCAAAGCCAATAAACTTACCAGGATTCAGAGGTAGTGAGGCTAGATTCTTGACCCAGTGGTTATGGGCGAATCATGGATTGAGATTCTTGACCTAGTGGTTATGGGCGAATCATGGATTGCCGCTGTCTTTCCACATGTAAACGGAACAGTGGGTGAACTCGATTCACGTTTTGGTACCACATGCATAGATTCCGCATTGCATATGGGATTGTAACATGCTAGGATGGTTTCCAGTGTTGCAATTTCCATTGATTGTTATATTTGCATAAATCATTGTGTTAAATGCAATTGTGAACTGAACGATGATTATGTTAATGATAGTGGACTAATATCTTGAATTGTTCTGTTGTATTTAAAGAACGTATAATGCATTTTATATTGGATAGAGATCTCACCCTTACTTTAATGATTTCAGATTAAAGTTAGCTCGAGTCGGTGAGGATGGCTTATAGAGTGTGTCGTGTTTTATCCGCGTGTCGGTGTCATGCTCGATAGTTGTAACAACGCTTGTTTGATGAGTTTTATTTAATACTCCATTGTTTTAAATTATGTTGGGAATACTTATGAATTGAAGTTATTCCGGTTTGAGGTATTTTCCGCTGTGTAGAACATGAAGTTGATTTTTGAATAATCTATTTTATTTATTCCTTCAGTTGAGCATGATTACCGTTTGAGATTGAGAATTTTGTATTTATATTTTTAATTGTGACATCCCTGTTTTCATGTTACTCTGATTAAATCTAGTTTGATATCAATTTAATTAATGTATTCGCGGGTTATTTAGAAGGGGTGTTACACCAAACCTCAAAACACTTTCGTAATTTAAAGATTACAAACCTCGATCCAAAATCGAGTGACTTTCCAAAAACACTTTTCATAATAAACTCCGAGTATGTAAATCGTTGGATGCTAGACCAATTGTTTAAAGACTTTTAAAAACGTGAACCTCGTTTCACTTCACCTTTTTCATAAGAAAACGTTTTTGGGATGATAGAGGATTCGTTGAGCATTAAGCTCCTCTAGTTTCTAGTATTTGAATCGTAGGATGCTAGTCCCGTTGTTCAGTACTTCTCACCCGCTTAAAATTAACTAAACTCATTCAAACTCTATTTTTCGCTCATATGCAATCATCAAACTTTTTTCTTACAAAGAGTGTGCAATAGTCATTTCAAATACAAACAGAGACTTAAACTTTCAAACAAACTAAACAAGTCGAAGTTCAAACATTCGAAATGTCTAAACGCACAAAAGTTTTTTTCTAAAATCAACACAACCAACAAAAACCTTTTCAAGAAGAACTACGGAGTTCTGACTTTCCCATTGCACGAGGGAATACGTAGGCACAAGGTTTTAAAACCGCGGCGAACTCAAAATACTAAAAACCCTTTCTTTCTTTTCCTTTCTTGATCATTAATTGGAATATAGCATTATTATGATAACACACAACACACACGTGAACTAAACGGTTCCCATCGAGTACGATGGATGTGAGGGGTGCTTATACCTTCCCTTTGTATAATAGACTCCCAAATTCATGTCTTTTGGTCACGTAGACCACTTTATCCGATTTTCGTAGGTTTTATCTATATTTTCCCGTTCTTTTAGAACAAATAAAATTAGGTGGTGACTTCATTGTTTTAAAAATAAATGATTTTGAAAAACCAGTTGCTTCACATATTTGTATTTGGTCTTTTCAATAAGTGGATTTCTTATTTCACCTCATGTTTTTCTTAGGTACCACGTGAAATTCCAAAAATACCCCTAAAACCAGAAATATACTTCTGGTGCCCATCGTTTTAAAATTGCATTTACAAAAAATTAAAAATGCACTTCCAGTACATTCCAGAAATACATTTCTTGTTTTTAATATAAGTAATTTGTTGTCAAAATAACACAAAAAGTGTCATGAGCCACTTGGTGCATGCGTTTTGTTTCGAATTTTTTTTTGGAATAACCAAGTTTTAAAAAAAAAACAAAATAACCAACTTTTGAAAAAATTTACGCAAATAACCAACTTTCAGGACAAAATAACACATAGGAGCCATCTGAGATGTCTCCTACTCTTAAGTCTAACACATAGACGCCATCCCATGTGGCTCATACTCATCAATAAGCCATCTAGGATGGCGCCTTCTCCTAGTACTTTACATGTAGGAGCCATTTCAGATGGCTCCTACATGTATTTTTTTTTATAAATAAACACTCATCCCTCCTTCATTTTTCACATTTTTTCAACTTCTCATCTCATATTCTCTCTTATATTCTCTCTTATTCTCTGTTACTCTCTCTTTTTTTTATCATGACATCTTCGTACATCCATACCAAAGATGGATACGTTGTTTTCTCGGCCTCAAAACCTCCAATGAAAATGAAATTTTGGCACATATTTACCATGGCCAAACTGAAAAAAGAGTTGATGTGTTGGTTAGAGGGAGAAATAGAAGTTGGTGAAGAAATTAGAAGGATCTAGAGGAAGAGAACAACCATGAACTTCACAACTGGTCAACCTCGAATTTGGTTGTGTCATACCCCAATTTTTGACCAAAGATACCACCTCACATTATTCACATATGCATCACTGCATCACTAACAGTTTCAAAACAGGATAGATCGTGCGTGTGCTCCTGAAGTCAAAGTTAGGGTTTCATCAAAATTTCATATGTTCAAGAGATAATCAATTAGGGTTTGAGTCTCCACTCTCCTCAATTTATCTATCTTAATCAATCATCAACATTTGATCTTCAAATTCCCAACTTTTTCTAATGATCTACCTTGAATCGATTAATTAGGGTTTTGATCGAAGATAATGAAATCATTGACTTTCTGCTCAATGAATGACCTATTTGCTTGAAGTTTGATCTTAACATCTTCAATGCAATATCTTGACCTAATTTCTTGGTTCAAAATATTGCAAAATCCATGTTTCTTCATCAGATAAATTCTGAATCATTTGATGAAAATTCATCTGCTCAAAAAAGTCAAACTTTGACTTTTGTTCAACTTTTTCAAGACTAAACTTTTTCAATCATAAAATAATTTCAAATAATCCATCATGATCATAAAAAATCAAGAAATGTGAAAAATTCAACAAAAAGTCAAAGTTGGAATTTTTTCTAACACTTGGAAAAAATTTCAGAAACATGGTTTTTCCTTACTTTCATGGCCATTTTTCACCTAGATCTATTTTGATTAAAGAAAAACTCAAAACATGAAAGTTGTAGATATTCTTACAAGCTTTCTAAAATCTCCAAGAACTTGCAAAAACATTTTGTCTAGCTAGGGTTTTGATTTTGAAACAAAGAGCTCCAAAACCATGGATTTCCAAAATCATGCATCAAAATTACAAGTCATTTTTTTGCAACTTCTCCTTCTAGAAGCCTTGTCACCATTTAGAGATAGGGTATCACTGATAAATATCAGTTAGAAATGATTGAGAGGAGGATTGGATCAAGATGAGATTTTAACCATGGTTAAAAAGTTAACCATTTGCATTAAATACAAAAGATTCCTTCTTACCTCTTACGCCAAGTTGCAAGCTCTCTCAATTATAACTTTGCCTTGTCATTCAGAATTTTTGGCCTATAAATAGAGGTTATTTCTTCATTCAAAACTACTCCAAAGCAATCATAATCCAAGCTTTCCTTCTTTCTTTCTTGATTTCCAAGTTTCAAAGTTCTAAGAAGGAGAATTTTGCAAGTTTCAAGTTTTGCAATTTATGAGCAAACTTAGGCTTCAAATACTTTCTAAACATCATTAGAGAGTTGATAGAATCCTCAAGCTAGCACAAAAACTAGCCAAACTCAGAAATTATTTTCAAACTTCATGTATGCACATATTGAGCCATAACTTGCAAACTCTCAATTCACTTGTGCATCTTCCAAACTTTCACTTCAAACACCTTCTATACATCATATAGAAGTAATCCAAATTATCATTCCATCACTGTAAACACAAAATCATGAAAATCGATTCTCACTTCAAGTGACTGTAACTGGACTTGGCCAGAACAATCCAGACCATTTTAAACCAAGGTAAGCATACCAACACCTTCCATAAACATCAACGTAGCAATCATCCAAAACCTCGGAACACCTCCAACAAGAAACACGATTTCGGTTTAAAGAGGTATAAACTTGAACTTTGAACTCTATGATTTCTAACTTTTTCAAAAAGGCTTGGCCATTTGCACTATGAGTAATAACCCTCAATCAATTGCTTAAAATTATGCTCATACATGATTTCATAATCAAAACTTAGAATTAAGGTTCTTTGTGTTCATATGAAAATTAATGATTCTAAGCTTAAAATAAATGAAATTAAATGTCATAATCATGTTCCTGGTAAACATCCGAGCAAGTTTGATGTTTGGATCACTTGATTTCATTGAGAAATGAAGAATATAGGAAGGACAATCTGGAGGTTGAAGATGAATCCCTGCGCGCGTTTTTCTAACTTCTGAAAAATTCAAATCCTTGGTTTATTTTAAATTTATTGGTTGTTGTTATATGACCGAATATAACAGTCACCCCAGTGGCAAGCCAGCACGCATTTAGTCCTTTACTTCGCCTCAAGGTCCAGGGTTCGAATCCCCCTGGAACCTTTTTTTATAATAAAAAGCATCACAACTTCTGATGCTTGCCCAGAAGCCCTTCTGAGGCTCAGCCTCCGATACGATATAGAAGCTTTCGTTTTACACTCTTGCACTTCTAATGCTTCTACCCCCAGAAACATCTAGCTTCTACCCCCAGAAGCATCAAGCTTCTCAACATTCCTAGAAGCAGCCAGCTTCTAAGCATCCAGAAACATCCAGCTTCTAAGCATCCAGAAGCAGCCAACTTCTAAGCATCCAGAAGCAGCCAACTCCACACGCTCCAGAGGCAACATGCTTCTAAGCTTCCTTAAGAAGCAGCTAGCTTCTGATCCTTCCAGAAGTAGCCATCTTCTGATTCCTTCAGAACTCCAGCTTCTGAACCTTTTCAAAACTTCCTTTTTTCAAAAACTCCTTCTAAGCAAGGTGATTAAATGACAAGTCAAGCACATGGCTCAGTGGAAAAACTCTTCACTTCTAAGCCAAAAGTCCAAGGTTCAAACCTCCTTAGGACCAAAAACTCTTTTTTATCACTAATTTTCTCAAGTTTCTAGCAAACTTCAACATTTTCAAAAACTAATCAAAACTTCTCATTTCGAGATGATTTTTGCACACTTGTCATTTAATATACCTATTTTATGATTATGTCAAAAAATACAAAAATATTTTCTTTTTTATTATATTTTTATTAAGTTAAAAATGAGGCATTTTAAGTATTTTTAATACTTTTTCAAAAATGTTTTCTTTCCAACTTTCAAACTTAAATCTTTTCAAACTTCTTGTGAATATCCTTCACTTTTCAAAATCATTTTCAAAACCTTTTCAAAAACTTTTCAATAAACTTACACACTTTTTCCATGATCAATTAAATTTAAAGATAAACCGAACCAGGTTTCTCCTTAAATTTCTTAATTGATCATGGGCCTCCCTCACGGTGTAAGTCCCAACCCTTCTATGTACATATTCATTTCTTTGTACATATTCACCCTTTCGTGTACATATTTATTTCCTTGTACATATTCACCCTTTCGTGTACATATTCATTTCTTTGTACATAACAACCCTTTGTGTACATATTCATTTCCTTGTACACATTCAATCATCGTTGTAAATATTCAAGCATAAATAAACTTTGTTCGTTTGTTTTCATCCGCTTGTTTATACACTTATTCCATTGGTATTAACAGAAGCATTATTCTCGGTGAAACTGATCTTAAACCAATGGGCCTCCCTTAAGGTGTAAGTCCCGAAACTTTGTATATATTCAAGTTACACTCGCTTTAATTGCTTGTTTTATACACTTGTTTATATATTTCCTTCATAAACTCCTGTGAATACACATCACACACTTGTTCATATAATTGTTCAGTTATAACATAACAACTAGCCTAACAACTAGGTTCCCCTTTAGCCTCCTCTTAGGCTTCATATAAGATAACTCATTTATTTGAGTTAGCCTCCTCTTAGGCTTCATACAAGAAAACTCATTTATTGAGTTTGGCCTCCTCTTAGGCTTCATATAAGACAACTCCCCTGCTGAGTTAGCATCCTCTTGGGCTTCGTTCAAAAGAACTCCTTCGTTGAGTTTAGCCTTCTCTTGGGCATCAAACAAGAAAGAGACCTGGAAATATCTTAACAGCCTCCTATTGGGCTTCCAATACAAAGAATCACCCGCGCTAGGATAGAACCCTGAGAGTATGATTTCCCTGTGAAATCACTCTTGAATCCTAAGAGGATGGTTTCCCAGTGAAACCACTCTTAAAGCCAAAGCCAGCCATACCCTATAGCTTCCTCTTGAGCTTCATACAAGGACCCTCGATGACCCTCGGAATGCCTTCTCTTGGACTCACAATACAAGGACCCTCGATGACCCTCGGAATGCCTCCTCTTGGGATTACAATACAATGACCCACAGGCTTCTTAAAAGCATTCCCCTAATCCAATCAATTTCTCCTCGAGATTTAGACATTTATCATCTCTATGGAAGAAGTATCTCATCTATCACATCACATACAATCAAACTCTTTTCAAATCACACTCTTTTCAAACAAAAACATCTTTTAACTGTAAGTGGTAACGCTTGTACACTCAAGCAAAACACCTAAAACTTACAATTAAAGATTCAATCATCTTTCAAAACATCTTTCTTAACTCGTAAGTGGTACCGCTTGTACACTCAAGCAAATCACCTAATACTTACGATGAAAGATTCAATCAATCAACCCTTCAAAATGTATGTGATGAAATAGATCAGATACATTTTTCATTAAGATGACATTTGTCTTTGTCTCTTAATAACACCCTTTGCTTCCACTAGCATAAGTGGGAACTATGATTGCTCTAACTTTCTCAACCTCCCTTTGAGAATACGTAGGTACAAGGTCTCATCCTTGGCGAGCATACTTCTTTCTCCCTCAAACCAAACAAAACCATAGATCCCTTAGATCCGAGCTACAAATGCTCTGATTCTCATTAAGGGATATGTATGCAGAAGATCCCAATGATCTTTGCGAGCACAATAATAACAAAACCTAGGATCCTACATAACCTACCCTTCTTAAAATCCAAAGGAGAAACTTTCCCAAGAATAGAATAGCGAATTAAAACACACAAACATATCAAAATATTCATATATAAGGCTATAGATAACTATATATATTTAGGGTGCCACATCTATTCCCTTTATATAACAAACCCCCTTGCCCAAAATCTCCCCAATGCATTGCGTCTAGTTCACACTAGTCGTACCGCATATCATTATTTATTGAGGGTATTGCAGCTTTCCCCTTTTTCATCTCATTTTTCTTGTTTTGGAAACAATAAAGCTTGATGCTCGCGGCATCTTTTAAAACAAATCAAAAGAGTAAATCGTTTCGAGCCAGAGATTCGAATTCCGATTCGATTCCCTCGTTCGTCACTTTTTAACGCGAACAGGTTAGAGGAATTCAAAACAGACGTCGACGTTATTGCGATGATGTATGGTTCCGATAAGATTTTTTTGACAGTTGTAGTGTCTTAAATAATTTTTTGTGTTGTTGATGCGTCATTTTTCATGTTGTTGTTTTAATCGTGTAGTTTTTAATTTTGTTGTCTGCGTATTGGTGTTTGTAATAAATATTATTAATGGAAAGAAGAAGTTTGTTACAATATTAAAAGTGCAGATAAATGAAATACAAATTTTAGGATGTTAAGCTTATAGCACGTTGGGGACAATTTTTTCGATTGTGTGTGAATTGACGACATAGACCACACTTTCTTTCTAGTTTATCAACGTCGTCCATTTCAGTTGTTATATGTTTGCTCTTGGGACGACCCTTTTTATTTCTCCACATTTGACTGTTATGCCAAACTACTTCCCCTTCATACGCAGGCCAATAATTTGCTTTTGCTACTGGTTCGAAGGCATTGTTGTATACGTTGAGCAAGGTCTGAGACTTGTAAAATTGGAGAAAGAAGTACTAGTGCATCTTGATGAACGTGTGCACACGCCGCAATGACATGAGAGCAGGGCATTCGAAAGGCTAAAATTTTCCACAATTGCACCACCGAGATGGTAGTTTAACCATGTACTCTTGTCTAGGCAAACCCTCATTATGGTCAATTGTCTCTTTGACAATGAAGTTATGGTTATGTCGGTCGAATCTTGTAATAAGATGAGTGCTAGCTTTGGCACTTTCGGTCTTAATAAATTCTAGGCAGCTTTCACTCCACACTTGTCCGAATTGTACCACCGCGTTCCACTTTTCACCTCTCTCTGCAAACAAGGAGGTCATTCTAAAATATGTTGTACTAACCAAAGCAGTTATTGGGAGTGCTCTTATGCCTTTGAAGACGTCGTTCATTGATTCGACTAGATTTGTTGTCATGTGGCCCCAACGCACTCCATTATTGTATGATCGTGTCCACTTTTCCACCTACAGATTGTTAACCCACGCACCTGCATCTGGGTTTTCCAATCTGATCTGACTGCGATAATATGTAAAACCTGGTTGTGTTAGCGCGTACGCTGCATTCATAACTGTTTTCCGAAGACACTTATCTTTGATCTCGCGCATGAAATTTTGAACGATATATCTTGCGCAATAAACATGTGTAGACGGTGGGTCGTGCCAACCGTTGGCGGGATTATTGTACGCATTATCAATTGAGGCATGTCTATCAGAAATTAGACAAAGATCATGTTGTGGTGCTATGTGTGCATAGGCGATTAGGAACACGTTATTGTTGTCATTTTGTGCCACGGCCATCAATAGGGTGCCCTTGTATTTCCTGTACAATCATGTTCCATCTATCTGTATGATAGGTTTGCAGTGTGCAAACCCAGTGATGCAAGGTTGAAAAGCCCAGAAAAGTCTACTGAATATACCATGTCCGCTGACACAGGTACCGTCTTGGGAAAACGCCGGCGTCATCTCCAGAACATAAACTGTTCCAGGAGCATACGTTTGTAGTGCATTCATGTAGCGAGGTAACTCTTTGTACGAACCCTCCCAGTTTCCGTAGATTTGCTCAATAGCCTTGTTTTTTGCTAACCAGGCCTTTCTATACGAGGGGGTATAGTTGTATGTTGTAGTGATGTGGGATATTATTGTTTTCACCTTTAATGAAGGATCGCAACTAACAAGAGGTAAGATTTCTTGACAAATGAGATCAACTCAATTTCCGGTGATCCTGTGATTGTGTGGAATTAACACAAGTGTGTTCCGTCATAGAACCTATCACCCAGGAATCACTACGCAATCTATACGATGCAGTTAGATGGAAGTTACACTCAGGGTGGGTACAGATGATTTTGTATCTCTTTGCTGCTGTTCGATCCACATGAAAGTCATAGTTGTTTATGTGGAACTTTTTTATTGCTCGCACGCAATCTTCTTTTGAACGAAATTTGTCTTTGACTTTTAAATTTGCATCTGACTGCACTTCAGGGTTGTAGAATATATCAGATGAAGGGTCATCTGTGCACATGTTAAGGGTGGTCATGTACGGAGGTGGTGTGAAGATCTCATGTGGAGGCAGTTGGCGTTCTTCCTCGGCCTCTGATTCTTCATTTACCATGATGTTGAACTGCATCTCCTCTGCTTCCTCTTCTTCGTCAGCAACATCCACCTCAGCTTGTTCCTCCTCCGTAGGATCAACCCTCTCTGTTTTCTGGAATACGACGTACAATTGAATCGAGTCGTACCCAGAATATTCATGATTACAAAACATGTTTTGTAGATCTTCGTCGTCTTCAACAGCTACCTGGTAAAATGTTACTTGGTTCTCACCAGTAAAAACAGGATGTTGATAGAAAATGTGTGACGTCGGACCTCGACGAAGTTTGGTCTCGAGTCTTTTTGAAATACGAAAAATTCGCATTGCTATTTAGACAAAATTGGATATTTTCAGTGTTTCTGAATAAAAAACCGGCTACCTCACTGTTGTACGTCTCACCATTGAAATGTACAGTGATAATATATTGTGGTACATATGACATTTTTTTTGGGTTTGAGTGTTTGAAATTTGGGTATTTGATTTGAATGTTTGAGATGTTTGTGTGTCTAAAAGTGTTTGATTGTGTGGAATAATTACAGATGGTTCAGATAATCACATGCAGTCTAGGGTGGCAGCTAGGTGACTGACCTATTTATGACTAGGTCTGTAAAAAGCCAAGTTGAATGGCTCCTAAGTGTAAAAATACAAGGGAGGCGCCATCTCCTTTGGATTTTTAGAGGCCTAATTATAATTAGGTCTGTCACCTAGCTGACACACTAGCCTGCATTTATGCAACCTGCCACCTAGATGAACCTAGCTGCCACCTAGCCTGTCACAAGCCATCTTGGATGGCGCTTTAGTTCAAAAATAAGGAGGAGGTGTCATCCCACTTGGCTCCTCCATGACAAGTGGCATGCATGCATGCAAGGCCCCAACCACCTCATTTATTCCTCTCTTCCTGAATCACCTATAAATATGGCTTCTCATTTGTGTTTTTTCCATCACCACTCTTCACTCTACCTCTATCTCTAATACAATTCTCTCATTCTCATATCATCAGTAGAAATTTCAATCATGAGTCTTTTGACGTTAGGAGAATCTCACCGAGGAACAAGGGCAAACATGCAACCTATGTAAGTTTTCTTACATTCTTTTGTTTACATTCTTTTTCTTACATTCTTTTTTTATTATGTTTTTAATATTGTTTACACTTTCTTACACAATTTATTGTCACATTATCTATAGGACACAAAAAAATTTAGATGCCGCTCACATCATTATGTTGTTCCCAATCTGTTCATCGTTCCATACCTTGAACGTGCCGGTTTTGGAGAGGTTATTAAAATCACCAACTACACAATCGATTCAAAGTTTATTCTTGCATTGTGCGAAAGGTGGAGACCCGAGACACATATATTTCATCTGCCTATAGGTGAGTGTACCATCACACTAAAGGACATATACATGTTGATGGGTCTTCCTATCAATGGTAAGGCGGTTAATGGTCCAGTCCAACAACCAAACAATCTATGCGAGGAGGTAGAGATATAGTAAGAGGCAAGGTATATTTCTATCCACTCTTAGAGAGCATTATTATTCCCTTGTTTTGGATGAAAACTCCACGAGGAAGAAAAATTATAAAAACTAGAAACTATATAATGTTAATGTTTGGTAGTTTTTATTCCCAAACGGGAATAGTGTAAATTTTATGTATTTGAGTTTACTTCGAGACGTGAATAAGATAGGAAGATATAGTTGGGGTTCCACTGTTCTTGTCCAGCTATACAGTTCGTTGTGTAAAAACTGTATGAAAGACACATCAACTTTCAATGGATGTGCTTTCTTATTTCAAACATGGGGTTGGTGGAGAATGCAATCACTTAATCCCGTCAACGACCTACCGTTAAGTTTTCCATACGCAACAAAGTAAGTACATTGCTTATTTATTAAAATATTTATATCTTTCATATATATAAAATCCTAATATATTAAATGTTAATTCATATAGGTTTAGTGTAGTGGGCATGGATTACGAAAAGAATCTGAGACACAATGTTCTCCTATATCGTAATCTAATAGATCACCTTGGCGCAACTGATGTACGTAATTTCGATTAACTCCAAATTATTTTAACT
This sequence comes from Vicia sativa, assembly GCA_021764765.1. Lineage (NCBI taxonomy): Eukaryota > Viridiplantae > Streptophyta > Magnoliopsida > Fabales > Fabaceae > Vicia > Vicia sativa. The sequence goes on from CM038793.1 coordinate 203,832,405, forward strand.
TCAACGTATATTATTTTTATCATTAATCTCTATTATTTTTATCAATAGTTTACATGGAGACCGTACTTGGGTTTGGACCATGTACCCAATGATGATGATGCAGTGCGAAGACTGCAATCATACGGTTTAACATTGTGGAAATGCACCACATCGACCGTGTGAAGATGCAGTTTGGTATGTTCCAAGACATACCATGCGATCCGATATGTTTGGATCCTTGGCATCTAAAAAGGGTCGATGCCCAATGGGGATATAATAATTGGAGAAATTTTGCCAGGGAGTATTGTAGGATATGGAAAAACCGAGCAGACCATATCTTACAATGTCCCATTTACGAAGATGACGAGATTATGCAACACTCTCGTCAATACATTGCTTGGTACCGTCACAAATCCAGGTATGCATGTTTCTCAACCCCGCTATTTGGTCGACCCTCGCACCCAGTGTGGGCAACTTTCAGAGCCACAACAACAACCAAGACAACGCTACCGCCAACAACAACCTCAACAACAATACCAATAACAACCTCATCACCACCAACACTACCAACAACCACCCCAACAACACTACCAACAACCACCCCAACAACACTATCAACGTCCATCAACTTCCCGCCAACCAACCCGACGACACAGAACCACCAACACTCAATCCCAACCCCAACCCCAACAACAACCTCATCACCCACCCAACCAAATGTTCGGCCCACAATTCCAATACTCACATATGCCACACACCCAAGTTCAATACACCGAACAAAGAGCATATGTCCAACCCCCCTATATGGGTCCATCAACATCTCACCTCAGCCCAGACCCTGGCTTCCCTGAGGAATATTCCCCAACCAACCCAATATTCCACCAACCATCGTCGTACCAAACCCCCCACCATTCGTATGGGTACGAGACTCCAAACACCCAATTTCCTTTTTACCCCACTCATTCACAATCCACATATACGGATGAGGACTGTTATAGTCCCCAAATGGAACCTAACCCCCAACCACAACGACCAAGTTATGAGAACATGGGGACACGTTTATACGAAACTGGTGCAACAAGCAATGTAAATCTTGAGGCATTCATGGATCCTGATCGCATTCACTACGAGCAGCCATCAACCCATGATCAGGTCCCATCGACCCAACAACAAGGATCCGAACCTCGCGACGAGTTAGGAGAGACGCGTGTGGAACCGGTGGTCTACGAGTCCCGGAATAAACTTATGTAATCGCTTTTCGTTGTAATGAAAATTTATAATACAAGATTTATTTCACAACATTGTCATGCACTTTAATTTAAATTAAAAAAAAAAAATTAAAATTAGACCTAGGCGCCATCTCAGATGGCTTTTCCCATGTGATTTACATATATGAGTCATCTGAGATTGCTTTTAGGGCAAAAAAATTAAGAGGACGCGCCAAGCAGCATGGCTCCTGCTTGTTAAAATCAATGCAGGAGCCATCTGTCAATGCAGGAGCCATCTCAGATGGCTCCTGCTTGTATTTTACACCTGAAAGTTGTTTGCGTAATTTTTTTCAAAAGTTTGTTTTTTTTGTTTTTTTTTTAAAACTTGGTTATTCCAAAAAAAAATTCTTTTGTTTCGGTGAAAACCGAAAATGTATTTCTAGTTTATACCTGAGTGCATTTCTAATTTCATTTCTTACCTTCTAAATGATGTATCTCAAAACGAATGAATTATAAGTGTATAGAGTGTAAATCAAAAGTATATTTTCGATATTCCGATAGCATTTTCGAAATTGTATAGGGTGTTTTTTTACCCCGAAATAAGAAATCTAGTTTCAATAATTGGTTTATTGGCCAGAAAAATAGGGGACAACAAAGTTCTCTTAACAATGATTTTGACGAGGGAATCTCGATGATCCATACTAATCAAAATTCAAATATCCTTTAACTTCTCATGATAATTCAAATCATGGAGACAACTTTGGTTTGCAATCATAGTTGTTGCTCATTAGGGGTTATAAAAGGAAAACAACACTTTGGAAAATCTCAGACAAAAAATAATGGGACCGTTAGACAAATGTCACATCGAACTAGGAAATGGCCATTCAGTAGAACATATTCGATAAAAATCTTGTTAAATCAATTGTTTCCAGTCCTTACATCCACACATAAATTGTTTCCAGTCCTTACATCCACTCACAATCACAGCTAGCCTGAAAGAAACTAGTGATATTATATTGTCAGAGTAATAAAAGAGGAAATTTGTAAGAAAACAAACAAATCAAGTATAAAACAAACTCTAAAGTTTACTTTCTGGAATATATATAGTAAATATGAAAGTATTTTCTTATGTGAGGACTGTTTTGTAATAGAATTTAAAAAAATATTATTTTTTTTTGTAATAAGAACCAGAGGGTGTATAATAAGTGTGATTCTCTCTAATTACGGCGCATCAAGTTTTTTTTAGAAAATTCCTTAAAATATTAGAATAGAAAATTTGTATTGTTATATTTGATTTTTTTTTCAAATTTTATTTCTTGGTACAAAAGATATAAAGATATCTGTGAACATTGTTTTCTTCCCAAAAAAAATAGGTGAAAAAAGTTTTATGGTCATATTATGAAGATTAACCAAACATCTTCAAAACCAAATACTTAGGAATAAAACTCACATAATTATATTTTAAGTTATTCTCAATAATGAATTTAGAATACTTAAAAGTTAAAACAGACGCCGATTTAGTATGAAATGACAAAACCACTTCACTTAGCTTTTCTGTTTGAGTGATGAATAAAATATGTACACACATCTTTGATATGTCAAATTTATATTCGGTACAACATGAATAACACCTAATAGCTTGACTTTTGTAAGTACTTTGAGAGTGAGATAGATACAAAAACAATTTTAATTTGCACCGAGGTCATACAACTATTGTACAAGAAAAGAATCCCAAAAGGGGTATGTTCTCGGAGAGTCAGATATTAGGACAAGTGAATTTGGTTGAAGAAAGACATTCCAATTACCACTACTCTATAATTCAATCTGCCAAATGCTTGATACTAATCTTCTCCTTTGCATGACTTACGTTTTTGGGATATCACAAGCAAAGATGTTTTCTGAAACCAACAATATCAATCAACTTTAGGCACAAGACAGCAAATTAACAGCAAGATAAGCTGAAGTTTTGGAGTGGTGTAAACAGCCAAACAGGCAAAAGTTAGAAGAAATTCATGACTAATTATTAGTCAGGCTTCAAAAAAGACATGTTTGCTTATAATCACACATTTGGTTCAACTGGTTAAAAATCAAGATTAAAGTAACTGAAATTCCAGCACAGACCTTTGTTCCTGCTACGATTGCATTGTACAAAGGATGAGTAGCACATGACAAAACTTCACCAGTTAGAGGAATGAACCTATTGTGATTCTTTTGTTTTGTCGAACTGGAAAATTCTGGTACATCCTCCCTACAAAGAAGAAAACTTGCGAACTAGTGAGAAAGAAAATTTTGCAAAACGTTTTGAGAATAAAATTCAGGCATATAAATGTACACCTGCTTAACTTGTGTGTTGTTCTATAGTTTCACCATCTATAACAGTTGGAATGACTTACTTGTAATCCACGTGACACGGCGAGCTGATACTCGGGTAGAAATCTAACATATGAAGACCGCGATTAAATGGTGACCCTGCCAAATAGATCTGCCAAATAGAAATAAAAGAGTAATGTCAAAGATGTCTTATATTTAGAGATGGATGTGAAAGTTTAAAAAAATAAGGTTTAAATAAGATTTGGACTTGAAGGATATGGGGCATTAATGTCGGCCGATTTTATACACCCAATGCAAAAATCCACTATTTAGTTCCATCAATCACTTCACTGTTGTAATATATATTGATCACTTAGGTGGGATGGTACAAGTAGTGGTAACTTGTATGTTTTAGAATAAGGACATAGTAATGAGAACCAAATTCTTATTTAAACCAAATAATTGAAATTAACATTGTCACAAGCACTATATAAGTAGAAACTGAATAACTTGCCAACATGACTAGATGTTATTTTGCAGAGAACTTAAAGATAAAGGTAAATTACATTAATAAAGGTTTCTTACCGAACAGGTCGATAACCATGAAGGTTTTCTTAAATCCGTTAGATCAAGAGAAGCATAGGAATCATTTCTAACAAGAATCAACAGTACAAAAAAATAGTTAGATGTATTCCGCAAATCCTTTTCGCAAATATCAACGAAGCAAAACAAACTTACAACCAAGCTGAATGTAATGAATATTAAAATGAACATTTTTTAAATATTCAAAAAAGACCAACAATGCCTGAAGACATTTAAAACTTAAAAGGTAAAGAAAATTTACCAAACCGAACAATCAAAACTTTCCAAATAAACCTAACATTACCATGTGTTCACTAATGACATGCAAAGAACATTCTAAAATGTTAAAAAGCATTAAAAATAAAAACAACATTTTAGTCTGTTCCACTTTTTTCAACACTTTCTAAAAGTGATTCCATGTGCTTTGATGAATTAAGATTTGGCCAAACTGCTCCTGCAAACTTTGAGAATTCAACACTTTTAGAATAGTGTGAAAAATGAATTTTTTTAAAAATCTTATGCTTTTTATATGAGGGTATTTTCGTCAAAAAATTACTGTAGCGGGGGTACAGGTTGAAATGTGGGGGTACAAAGTGAAATTTTCCAAATATATTTATGAAAAAGAAATATTAAACATACCATATGAGGTAGCCAAGCGTTTAGATGTTACTGTAATATTATTGCAGGGCCACGGTTCAAGTCTTGCTGTTTAGTTTTTTGAGTTTTCATTTAAAGACACTAATAATATATTAATGGCATAGTTAATCACCTGTTTTAATATATTAATGGCATAGTTAATCACCTGTTTTAAAATTTCATAAATATTTCTTAATAAAAATAAAAATAATATTAAATTGATATAATTATATTTTATTTTTATTTGAAAAATTATGTATAATTTTTATTTTAATAACTTATATATTTTTTCTTTGGTTATAAAAAATTGTTAATATTATCTATAGAAATTTTATTAATATATTTTTAATTTTTTTATTTAAATTTTGCCTTATGCCTCCAAACTTGTTGGGCCGGTCCTGTATATAGCATAAGTGTTACAGGCTATAGTAATGAATTTTTGGTTAGTGACAGTGATCAATGTTCTGGAAAGCTAGACAACATTCGAAGATCTGCCTAATTTCCGGTTGCTTATTTTGCCAGGTTAATCATGAGTAGCATGTCTTCGTCGTGTGACAATCAGTCACAACAAAAACAATGGACAAGTATAGATCAACAGAAGCTTTTTAATAAACCTTTAGACATCTTAAATATAAGAACAAGTAGCATTGTATTAGAAATTCATCATTCCAGATAAGCAAAAGAAACAGCTCCTCCGAATTTAGGTTCACTAACCTCGGATCATTTGATGCAAAAGCAACATCAGATAGACCTTTGGGTATGTTGGATCCACTAACTGTGGCGGGATTTCTTGTACGTAACTCCTATATCATGCCATTTTAGTATGAAAACATTACTTGAACAAGCATTTTTTTAATGGGACTAGCATATATTTTAAAAACACTTGTAATTAGCAATTAGCATATCCCTCAAAATCAGAAAGATGACGAAAATGTGATCATGTAAAAAGATAAATATCCTACAATGTTGAGGGATATTTAGTTTGTACTGTGTTTCTAGGCTCATTTGTTTGGATAAGCACCTACGATATGAGAAATGTGTAGCATAGTTTTAGTCCGGTGCACCTTATTAGGTGTAACATGTGATTTTAACAATAAACAAAAACTTAGTACAGAGAGCACTACTAAATAGTAATGGCCTAATGCACTAAGAAAATGATATCAACCTGAACGTGAGGGAGCAACGAGTATCAACAGTAGAAACAAAATGTTCTCGATAGAAAATAGCGGGGCATAATAATGTGAACAGAAGCTAGATTCTACAGGAAGTGCAATAGAAATGTTATAATGGAAACTTACATCAATTGGTTCTGACATCATATATGCAACATCAAATACGAGTAGTACATTACTTTTCACAGAGGCACAAAGAACCTGAAAAGAAAAGGGTAAAGCTTAAATTGAAGGGAAAGTGAAATGTTACTTTGCTTGGAACAACAAAATAATTTTCATGAATTTGACAAATTGCGTGTCTCGGTCTTCTTGCAAGCCTTCTATCATAATAAATATAAAATCACGTGAATTTAAACCTCATTCTGGTCAAGAGGATTCCATTTGACAACATCAAGTTGGTGATCAGGTGAGAGATGCAGTAAAAGTTTGCTCTGGTCTTCTTGCAAACCTGCCATCACAGTAAACATAAAACAACCAACATTATTGCATTTAAAATTTCTCCCCGCCCAATGATAAAACAAAACAAAAAAGCTGCCTAAGAAATAAAATGCCAAGAATAAGGAGCCAAAATGGGAGCTCTCGAGTGCTTTTTTCTTGCTCTCCCGTAGGCATGGTAAAAAAAGTAGGAAAAATCCAAATCAGGAATATGTTCTCACAGTTTTAAAAGAAAATTAAATTCTCATTTTCGAAACACACAATCAACCGATGGATTAAAGTTCACATATCGTTCGCTGCTTAAATACACCATAGAAAGCGCGCGCAGGAAATAGGAATATTGCTCGTGGAAAACTTAATTCTAGACTAACTCCCCAAAAATCTGAGTCAATAGTCTGGTCAAAACACAAGATAAAGATTGAAATTAATACCACTGTACCACTCTAACAATGACTTTCACAGCATTAGTTTACAAAACAAAATGTAACTACTAAAGCTGCACTTACAAGTTAATTTGTTTGTCCGGCAATAAAGAGCTTCGAAGTCATGAACCGTTAAGCAACCTGATTTTGTGACAGATGCCAAGTATATTCCCTAGAAAAAATTTAAAACAGAGCGGGAAAAAAAACGGTGAAACTAATCAGCTTTATTAAATTAGTGTATTCCTCATAGTGAGAAAAAAGATACTCACGCAAAAACATTTTGGCGACTTAAGATAGACATCCCTCCAAGAAATATAATGCATTCTTAAAAAAGTGTCGCAAATGCAAATAATCAGAAGAAGGGCATGCCTCTAACATGTGAAATTAGCATCACACTCATAAGTTAACCCAACCACGCTACAAACTTTTTCTATTACCATCTACCAATTAAATTACCTTGTTGTCAAAGTCTACGGAAGTTACACCGTTCCTGTCAACAAACAAATGTGAGACGTTTGAAAACGAGTTCACAAGAAACATATAAAATTATACAATATTAATGGAACATTAGATGCCCAGGAGTTCATGTCATTGCTAAGCTAACTACTACCTTGATTTTTTTCCTAGGAAGCATAAACAAAACAATTACACACATTGCGGTTTTACAATATCATAAACTAGGAAGTGTGGACTAATATCCTTATACCAATTTCAAATTGTAATAATAAATTTGTTTAAATAGTTGTGTGACTTCTACATAATTGTCCACACAACTAATGATATAATAATACAGAAAATCCAAATTTGTGTTTCTCAATTATAAAAGTAATAATTGTTGAAAAGAAATCATTAATGCATGTGAAAGTTTGAAGAGAGTCTTATATTAAAGAACAACAAAACATTTACCTTCTTCTATATAAAAGATTATGCTCAGTATGTGCCTCCGTGAGCATTTGATTAATCTGCATCGCAAGCCCCAAAATAACACATTAAACTAAATCATCTTAATCAAACTATAAACTAAATAACCATATCATACATTAGAGTAGCAAATTGTCCCATTTTCCCTACTATATATATGCTGAAACGATCCAACCTGCACATAATTTTATAACACCATCAAAATCACAATAACTCAATCAAACCCTAACCACAATAAAAACCAAACCCAAACAAACCTCAGAATACGAATTCATAAGCAAGTTCATCATCTCATGACGATAATTGGCCTCGAATTTCCCATTCAATTCAACCAAACTCTTCTTCCAACGAAACCTTCAGTATCAACGTACACAAATCTCAACAACATTGCAATTCTCAAAAATAAACTACAAACTAAAATACAAATTTACCTAAGAGGAAGCTTAATCCGTTCTCTACGAGGCTTTTTTGACACCAAATATTTCTCCATTTTTGAACGCTCTCTTCAAATTCAAGTTCAATGAAACGTCAAAGTAAAGAAAAAATTGTAACAAAACTACACTTTCTAGAACCTCTTTATGATTTTCCCGCCAATTTAATGGGCCGAAAACAATGTTATAAAGGGCCCAACTAAACAAAGCCAACCCATATAGTTAAATTATTTCATAATAAAAAATAATATTTAATAATTAAATATATATAATATACATAGTTGTAAATTGCGAAATTAACAATTTAAACAAATAATAAACAAGCTGAAATTTAGGATGAAACAAGGAATTTCATTTGATTTAAGATAAGATGCGAATACATATAGAAAGACGAAAACCTAAAGGCGAAATTAAAACTAAATTACATAAATAACCCTAAGCTCTCTCGCCTCTGATCCTACGAGCAAGCTGAATGTCCTTGGGCATAATGGTAACTCTCTTGGCATGAATGGCGCAGAGGTTAGTATCCTCGAACAAACCAACCAAGTAGGCCTCAGCAGCTTCCTGGAGGGCGGAGACAGCGCTGCTCTGGAAGCGGAGATCAGTCTTGAAGTCCTGAGCGATTTCACGGACGAGTCTCTGGAATGGGAGCTTCCTGATGAGAAGCTCGGTGCTCTTCTGGTACTTGCGGATTTCTCTGAGGGCGACGGTTCCTGGCCTGAAACGGTGGGGCTTCTTCACTCCGCCGGTGGCGGGAGCGGACTTGCGAGCGGCTTTGGTGGCGAGTTGCTTCCTTGGAGCTTTTCCTCCGGTGGATTTCCTGGCGGTTTGCTTGGTACGAGCCATTGAGATTAGGAATTGAGAGTAGAGAAGTGTTGAGAATTGAGATTTTTTGTTTGATGAATGGAACGAGAGGTGAGGTGTATTTATAAGGTGGAAAATTTGTGAAAAGGTGAAGCGGGAGGTTTGAAGTGTTTTTTGAAATTGGGTGGTTTTGTTGAAATTTGTTAAGGAGGTATTGTGACCGTGGATGAGAAACTTAATCAACGGATGTAGTATCTAGTTAAGTGTTGGCACGGATCGTGATCCGTGTGAGACTATGAAAGAACAAATATAGCTACAAGGACAAGTGTAGATGTTAGGTTTTTCTATAAAAATAATAGAATAAAATGAAAAATATGTGTAAGGTGTTTTTTGAATGGAGAGATTGAAAGAGGAAATATAAAATTGAATTGTTATGACACTTGACTCTTAAATCATATTGTTATATAATTTAATATTTAAAAATAGGGTTAAATATGTTATAGGTCCCAATAAATATATCAACATCTGATTTTAGTTCCTCTAAAAGCTTTGTCCAAAGAGAATCGTCTCTATAAAGTTTTATGTCCCTATATTACATCTCTGCTATTAAATCCACTTAAAGGAAGAATATGTGGTTAAACATGTGACATTTTTTAAAAAAAATCAAGTCAACAAATATTATTCAAGTGTGCAATTACAATCGAAGCCAATAGTTTATAATTGTTATACATGCTCAGTCCCAAATTGGTTGCCCTAAATCCCTTCCTGCTTCTTAAAATTGTTTGTTCTAATTACAATTTTTTATCTTTGCAAATCAAAATCAGAATTGGCCATCGTTCTCGTGTCCTTCGTCTTCTTCGTCTACTTATTCTTCATCTCCTCTATGAAATGTCGTTTTTTAGAACTGGAGTTCAAAACCCATGAATAGTGCTTCGTCTTCTATGTGATGCAGACGAGAAAGGAAGTGTGGCTGTGAAGCACGAATGGTTTCATACGTATGCAAGAATGGTAGAAACAAATGTAGGCTATTTTGAAGGTGTCTCTTTTGGCAGAGCAAAGATACCTACGATTTATTTGTATGGGATGAAGATTTGGTTGAAGACAACGGTGTTGGTGTCGAACATGTAGATGTAAACAAGCTAAAGTAATTGTAGACTGTTGAATTGTTGAGAGAGTTGTATGAAACTTTCAAAAAGAAGAACATGAAACAACAAGCAAAATTGATAACTGAGTCATGGTCTAGAAAAATTAAGTTTATATGTTTTGGAATTTTTGCTTTGATTAATGTGTACCTACTATGCAAATGTAATTGTGGAATAGGTTTGTAATGAGGATGATTTGTTAAGGTGTACTGATTAAGGTGTAATGACTTTTTTATTGAACAATGTAATGATTTTTTTATGTTGTAAGATTGTATGAGTTGGTTTGTAATTGCAATGAGTTGTTATGAATTGAGGAATTGTAATGGTATAGTAAGTTATTCATATCTGATTTTTATTGCACATGGTTGTTTTTATATTTTGCATAAAGTTGGACAGAGTTTGCACCAAGTTGATATTATAATACTCATATTGTACTCAAAATGACATTATAAGCTAAAAGGACATTATAGGTACTTAAAATGACAATAAAATAGGTTATCCAAAATAGATTCAGTACATGGCGTTATACCCCAAAATTTTCCCTCCTATTTCTCAAGACAATCCACATCTTCATACTCAATAATTTCTCAAGGGTTGGCCAGATGAACTCTCTCCTAAGCAATCAACCCAAACTAGGGTTTTGATTTTTGTTGCTGCGGTAGAGCGACAAGCAAAGAGTTGGTATTATTTTTACCGGGTGATATATATCGGTTAGGTTATATCGTATCGTGTCCACCGAGATTGGTTATTGATTCGTCGTTCGAAAATTCTACCGTTAATGAGTTTGAGATTAAATGAGTTGAAAATAAAAGACAGAAAGTAAATGAACAAAAAGTATAAAGGATAGACAGCTTGTCCGGAACGAATGTAAACTACCCGTCACAGACTTAAATCTACCACCCATGTCATACTTAGCCTACGATACTCGTCCGTGTCATCACATACCTCTCACAACCTAAGTTATTTCTAACCCAAATTGAGATTCCTCCCGAATCATCTCAATATCCATTTTTGGCCTATCTCAACAACACAAAAGTCAACTGTGTCACCTCCATACCCATCTTTGGCATACTTCACCAACACAAAGGCATTAAGTTCAGATACTCTATAGTGAATGTCAGCTCTAAACCCATTTCTAGAATTCAGAAACTAACAGATAATCATCATAGGAAAGAATCTAAGCAATCTATCTCTAGTAAAGCTCAAATCCCTAACATAGAGTAAAAACCTAAGACAATCACCAACACAGATTCGTAAAACAAACTTTATACAACGTCAAGGGCGACAAATATACATGAGTTATGAGTAGATATACATACAAAACCCAACAAAAGATATTACAAAGAGAAGAGAAGAAGAGGAACCAAACATTTCTTGATTTGTCAACACCAATCGACGAGGGATTCGACTCCGAATCATCCAAATGCAAGCTCCAATGTTGTTTTCTAAGCTAATCTATCAAAAAAATGATGTTGATGGTGTTGGGACTCAAAAATACCCAACCCATAACCTAAAAATGTGTTTTTAGCCCTTTTAAAGAATTCTGATATCGCAGGGAGCGCTAAGCGCGGTATTCGCGCTAAGCGCGGTCTGTGATGTTCCGAAAAAAATCAGCATCTTATTTTTGCCATATCTTGAGAACCGTAACTCGGAATTGCGTCGGTTTGAAGCGTTGGAAAGCTTATTAAATTTCCTATCTAACCATGACAAAATATCAATCAAATTGATGATTTTTATTCTTTGATTTTGAGCCTTATTCGTTGATGAGTTGCTCAAATCGCGCGTTTGAAGTCGTGTCTTCGACATTTTATTACTCAATGCTCCAATTATGAATGAATACCTATAAAAGATATGAAAAACTATCAAATAATACAATATTTACACAAAAACTCAATTATTCTATTATGTACACATTTATACCAAAAGCGGGGGATTTATTCAAAGAATATCAACAAAAGAACCGATAAGTGCCACTAAACATATATACAAAATAACTAAATTTTGGCACTTATCAATTCTCTCAAATCAAATAAGAGTTATAACACCTCAAGTGGTCATCATACCTCCTTATATGTCTTAAGGGATCACCATGTCAAGTTTCAAGCCTCACAACTCAAGTTTGCTCAGTCAATTACTCGGATGGTTGAAAATTAATTGTATTTGACAAAAAGTCAAATGTGGTCAACATACAGTCAAACTTCATCATTTTTTGTCAATATCAATATCTTGAAGTCACATTTATCATATGATCAAGGGTTGATCATGATTCATCAAGAAAAGTCAAGATTTGATCAAAAGTCAAAGTTTCCAAATTAGGGTTTTTGGACAAAAAGTCAACATAACTTTGACCAGTCATAACTTTCACATACTTCATCAGAAATTTTTCCACAGAATCTCATTTTGAAGGGAACTCAATTATATACAACTTCATGTCTCACAAGCTTTGGCCAAAAATGCATCATTTGAGAGTTATGGATCAAAACATTATAGGTCCTTCTAAAAGTCAACAAAAAGTCATCTTTTTGAAAAGAAATGTACATGAACATGGAAACTTCAATGAAGATGAAACCAAAAGTAGTATTTAAAGGACATCTTGAGCTTTCTAAAAAATCCAAGAACTCTTAAAAATGTTGAAAATTGAGCAAGATACAAGTTGTACAAGTTTGACATTTTTGAAGAGGTGCATGAAGAACAATACTTAGCAAATTCAAGTTTTTTCCAAATGGGCTTAAGATTTTATGATCCAAACTTGATATTGACATTATCCATGACCTACAAACTCAAGGACACGCCCTCCTCTCATTTATTTAATTTATTTTTAAATTAAATCATTTAAATTCAATTTAAATAAAATAAAATGCAAGGAGTGAAGTCATGACATGTTAGGCTTATTTTCCAAGTATCTTGAGGACCAAGGAAGCCCAAGAAAGCTACCAAATTCGTGGAAGACTTGATAGGCAAGATTAGAGGCCAAAAAAGGCAATATTTGGTTTTTATTTTCATGGAAATATATCTTAATCAATGCAAGATATTTTCTTCTTTTGTTGACCTAATTCTACTTCCCTATAAGTACCTCACAAGATCAGACCACAAAAACACGCATGCCTGCCTCAATAACAAACCCTAAATTCTCCAAAATTTTCTCAAAACTATGGAAAATTGATACTCAATTTGCAGCCTTCCTCAGTCAATTCCAAGCATTGTATCGTGTTCCTAAGACCTTTGGGAGTCTGTTCTAATCGTTCTTGAAGCCTACAACACGTTGGAACTCTTCATTCAATCCTCACCGGTTTGCCTAATTTTCTTGAACTATGTCTCATAATTCATGCAATGTAAATAAATTTTAAGCATTCACATATGTTCATGATCATTTTTAGAATGATTTCGAATCATTAACCTTGAGGTTTAGTGCAGGAACAAATATCTACCATTGTTGAGGCTGATGGTTTCGTTTTCTTTGTATCATATGTTGTAGGGGTTTTCAGATCAAAACGACCTTACCATCGAACTTGCAACATGCCAAATAGGGGATCTGGGTCGTTAGAACTTTCATTTTCATGCTTTTTCACAGGTTTTAAATTTCTTCTCGTCGGAGAAGAAGAAGAAGACCGCCCTGAGCGACGGTTTGACTCACTGGAGTTGTCTGACCTAGGCGTGTAAGCATGTGATTGTCCCATTTAAATCCTCTGGCCCCACTTGCACGTGTTTGGTTTTGATTTTGATTTTCAGGAAAAAAAAAACATCACATATATATTTATGAATGTAACCTTATGAATGGATGTATCACCATCCCAGCAGTTCACCATGTGCACGCCATGTCACTTTCCTCCCTCAGGTCGTGGGTTTGAACCCCACCTTTTGATATTTTTTTACAAATTCTGATTTTCATGAAGGTTACACGTACATATATTTGGACGCATGCATATATCACCATTGGCAGATGGTGTAGTGGTATCATTTTGAACCTATGACCCTCAGGTCACGAGTTCAACATCTATCAGGGTCATTCTATTTTTTTAACCACTAGTTTTATTGGCTTTTTTCTATTTCTTTTCAATTTTCTAACTAATTTAATTTTCTTCCAAAATTAATTCTAACTATTTTCTAAAATCCTAAAAAACGTTTTAATTTTAGATTTAGGTTTCTAAAACCTTTATTTAATTTTTATACAAAAACATTTATTTTTTATTCACATTTTCAATTATTTTTCTAATTTAATGCTAATTAACATAGAATTAGGTTTTATTCATTAAAATCAATCGCAAAAACTCCAAAAAAAATATTTCTTTTCTAGTCATTAGGGTTACTAACCTAAAAAAACATTTTACTAATTTTCCAAAACATTTTCACTAACATTTTCTTATTATTCTGATTATTTATCTGCTATTTCGCATTCACAATTCTAAAAAAGATGTATAGGTCGCAAAGTTTTATTCTGTAATAGCGTAGATTTATATTTCTGCCTTTTGCTTTCCGCACCTCCTATTATGTATCTGCCCCAAAGCCATATAATAGCGTAGAATTTACATTTTCGCACTTTTACTTTCCACACCTTTACTTTACTGTACATATTTAACTGCTAGCTAACTAGGGTTTGTATGGTAAGACTAAAATCAACCATGGACCACATCTAATCTCAAGATAAATATCTGAACTTAACAAACTCTTTCACACTTGCACCCCTCAGGGTATCCTCTCTTGTTTCCTTTCGAATATAGTGGTCATGTCCCTCGAATGTAGGGATACCATTAGCAAAGCGACTTACGAATAACGCCATCATAGTCCCTTCGATACAAAGATCATAGTCCCTCGATGACCCTCTATGTCGCCTACGAATATATGATCTCGTCCATCAATTGTTGCCTACGAATAAGTGATGATCGTCCCTACGAATTGCTAAAGGTATCATTACATGTTGTCTTCTATGACCAAACGATGACCCTTCGATTGTCCCTTCACATCCAAACAAATAAAGTTACCTACCAACTAATGGTATGGATAACCTTATTCTAAAGGAGAAGGAAAATAACATGGAAGCGACCATTCTGAGTAGGTAAATAAGACTCATAGTTGCTTGCTCAATCAAAATATTTTTCACACCTCACACTATTTTCAAAAACTTTTCAAAACACTCTGTATACATTCCAGCGAGAATCATTACAAAGTCAAACATATTTCCAAAACAAACATTTTCGAACACTTCATATACATTCCAACGAGAATCATTATGAAGTCAAAGCGAAATGTCTTTCAAAATACTTTCAAACTACACAAACACAGAAAACAATTTTTCAAAAGTGAGCTCAGCAACTAAGATCTTGTAGATAACTACGGATGAAAAAGGTGCTAATACCTTCCCTTTTCATAATTGCCTCCCGTACTCAAAATCTAACGAAGGTCTTTTCCTATTCTTTTCACCATCCCTTTATTGGATAAAAGAAAAGTCGGTGGCGACTCTTGCTATCTACAACATTTGCGATAAAAAGCAAAACAAACAAGTCAGTTCTCCCACCGTGTTACACATGGTCTGAGATTGTACATTAAGGCAGTTTAACAACTTTTGCAACTTAATACAATAGGAAAGTACAAGTAAATGCTTAAAGTTTGCATAAATGAAGCATCACAAAAATTATAACAAAAAGAAACTTAATATGTAGGTTCCTCATTGAGTAAAGTTTCTTTGGACTTCTTCCCAACTCTTCACACCCTTCTTGACATGTAGCTTTGATGTATCTTATTCACCGATTACAACAGGATCTTCAGGGTGTTTTCCTGTTCCTTTAATGTTTTTAGTTTTTAAAATCTTGAGTCTCTCACTCTTTCTAGTATGCACATCAGCACTTGGTGAAGACACCGGCGGAACCTCCGACATGATAACTAGTATCAAATAGAGTCGCCATCGAACGTCTTTTATCTCACGAGGGAGAAAGGGAAACATCGAGTAAACCTGAGGGGAGAAATCGCGGTCCTATAACCGTGAAATCGAGAGAATCTAGGTAAGGGAGTTAGTTACGCGAGGGGAAGGGATTAGCACCCCACACGCCCGTAGTACTCTACGGTATCCACTTTCTATTTCTAGCTAAAGGGTGTGTTATATCTATGTTTAATCGCTAATCATGCATGCAAAAGAAAAGAGAAAATAAGAAACCACGGGGAAAAGAAGGAAGTATTTACAAAGTTTGCTCGATCGAGCCCCGTGACAAGATGCCTACGTATTCCCGCGTGCAATGGGAAAGTCAGAGCGCCGTAGTTCGGCTCACTTGTTTTGGTGTGTTTTTGTGTTTTTTACTTGTGAAAATGTTTTAAACACAAAAAGAAAGAGAGCGCGCAAAGGCGAAAAAGTTGATGTTGGTTGGTTGTTTTTACCTTGAGAAAGGAGTTTAAACCATTATTAAGTGTTTTGAGTTTGAAAGGAAAAGCAAGTTTTAGTTTTAATCACATGCAACATGCAAAAAAGAAACTAGCAAGGCAAAAGGTTAAACCTATGGTTTAGGATGTAAGGGAATCTCTACCTATGTTGACATGCAAAGGATGTGAATCCTAATGTCTAGGATAAGGAACCAAACCTAACCAAGGGAACCTGCAAGAAACAAGCAAGTAAATATGCACAGATCACAAATAGAATTGCCCTAAACGGGTCTTTAAATAAATCAGAGGGGTTCCTGAACATGCTCTAACTACGGAAGCCCCGTCATGCATCTCTATTCCTACTTCTCATGGAAAAAGAAAGCTATAAAGCCCTACTTCTCATGATATCTAGGAAAGCTGTAAGAGAATGCAATAAACAGTGTAGCAAGTACCGAACGGATATAGAATCCGAAGAACAACGCAAGCTAATGAAATACTCCGGAAAACTTCAAGTACTGCAGTCATGCAATGAAAGTAAACCGGTGAGAATCACTAAAAGCATCGAAACAAGCGTAATACGTGTCGATACGCATCCGAAGCGACAATGCCTGCAAGAACGGGGTAAGGCAAGCAAAACAAGATAGGAATGATGTACACGTGGATGTACAAACTCAACCAAAACCTGCAAGAAGGGAGTTAGACCCAAAAAGCAAATAAAGGAAAAGCGTGCGAATATCGAAGAAACGAGCCACATATGTATGCGTCGCGTATCCCTGCAAGAAATGGAGTGCAAACAGCAACCAAACATGGCTAAGGTGACTACTGTTCACCATTAGAATCGAAAAAATCAGAAAAAATAAACCAGAAGACCGCGCTTAGCGCGGTATACCGCGCTAAGCGCGCCATGCAACCCAAAATTCCAGAACATTTGGCGCTTAACGCGTTCTGGACCGCGCTAAGCGCGGCCTGCAACCTGCAGAAAAATCAGTTTTTGCTCTGAACCACCTGTTTATGATGTTCTCATGCAACGGTTCGACCCACGATGTTAGGCCATAATCCGGCAATGAATGGGGGCTAATTGAACGTGCATGGAATGCGAATCGAGCGATAAAACCAATGTTCATGGCAAAGTAATGCATGAACATGCAAGGAATGCGAATCGAACGATAAAACCATGCTCACATCAAAGTAATGATGCGTGAACATGCGAGGAATGCAAATCGAAATTGATAAAACCAATGTTCATATCAAAGTAATGAATGAACATGCACGGAATGCAAATCGAAACGATAAAACCAATGCTCATATCAAAGTAATGAATGAACATGCAAGGAATGCAAATCGAAACGATAAAACCAATGCTCATATCAAAGTAATGAATGAACATGCAAGGAATGTCAATCGAAACGATAAAACCAATGTTCATATCAAAGTAATGAATGAACATGCAAGGAATGCAAATCGAAACGATAAAACCAATGCTCATATCAAAGTAATGAATGAACATGCAAGGAATGCAAATCGAAACGATAAAACCAATGCTCATATCAAAGTAATGAATGAACATGCAAGGAATGCAAATCGAAACGATAAAACCAATGCTCATATCAAAGTAATGAATGAACATGCAAGGAATGCAAATCGAAACGATAAAACCAATGCTCATATCAAAGTAATGAATGAACATGCAAGGAATGTCAATCGAAACGATAAAACCAATGCTCATATCAAAGTAATGAATGAACATGCAAGGAATGCCAATCGAAACGATAAAACCAATGCTCATATCAAGGTAATGAATGAACATGCAAGGAATGCCAATCGAAACGATAAAACCAATGCTCATATCAAAGTAATGAATGAACATGCAAGGAATGCCAATCGAAAACAATCCTAATGCTCAAATGCAAAGAAAAGGATGCATGAACATGCCGAGGATGCGAGTTACGATAACAATCCTAATGTTCAAGCGCGAAGGTTTGTTACATAGAAGAAAATTTCATTCAAGCCTAAGTTATGCATTAACACAAACACATGGAGTGCACATGCAACAAGCCCATGCACAATGCACTAAATGCTTGGGTATCTACATGTTGAATGCAAGTTATGCTTCAAATCATCATGAATCAATTAAATTGATCAAGCTAATCACTCACCAATGCATGAACATGCAATGGATGATGCAAAGTATATGAGTTCACGTCTTATATGCAAGGGGAAATCAAATGCACAAGTATATATGCATGCTATGAACCAAAATCCAAACTCCGACACAAACAAGGCGGCAAAAATCGATTCAAATCAAGGAATTCAAGAATACAAATCCTAAAACCAGAATCTACATTGAATTTGCATGTGGTTTCAACATTCAATTTCAAGAAAAGCTGAAAATCAGAAAACAACTTAAAATAAGTGCTTATTTGAGCCTAACACTTACTTGTACTTGAAGTTTGGGTCAAATTGAAGAGGAATTCCTTGAGCTCTTCAAAGAAAATACCAAATCAATGAGGAAGTGTGGATAATCTTCAGAATTAGACTTGAATCCTCGAAGAAAAGCTTGAAATCCAATGAAGAATTGAAGAAAGATGAAGAGAAACTCTTGAATCTTGAACTTGAGGAGAAAATCGAGATTAAACCGTTCCTTCCATGTCGAATGTGAGTAGAAGGAGGAGAGGGTGCTCTAGATTGAAGTAGAAGAAGTTGCGATGGAGAAAAATCAAGATTCGTAGGTCGTGCTTAGCGCGGAGGGCGCGCTTAGTGCGGTATGAGATTAAGACCGGTGGTGAACGGAGGTCCGGTGGTGGCCTGCGGTGGTTGCTTGGAGGGAAAGTTGAAGTTTAAACTTTTTTTAGTCCTTTTTCCTTTGGAATTTGAGAGAATTGGAGAGTGTATGGTAGTGGGAAATTTAGCAAATGAATGTGTTGTTGTAATTTGTGAAGAGGAAAATCTATTTATAGCTTTGGATCCTTAATCAACAAGCTAATCATGATTATCCGAATAATTTTCATAATTAATCCAAAACAGCCAAATCCGTGCGGAATTCGGAGTCGGAATGTAATCGGAAAGTGTCCGGAATGTAATTTTGCTTGCGCAAATCAAAATCCCGACTTGATCCGATGAACGGTCAAAAAAATAGAAATTTTTGAAGTTTCAGCACCAGTTTTGGACCACTGACATGTGCAAAATTTCATTCGCGCTCTGTGGGGAAAATGCCTCAGACGAGGATCTTCTGACCGAAATTTGCACATGTGTATCTCTGGGACATTTGAAGCTAACAAGATTTGTGAACTTTTGGCACCGGTCCTGTTCCGTTTTGATGAAAATCGAGTGAGATATGATTTTTTCAAACTTCGTGTATCAGATGAAAATTGCTCGGTTCAGCTCAAAAATCAAACTCAGAGATTAAAATTCTGGTACCGATCGGTGAAGAATCGGCTCCCGAGTTGCAAACGGGAGTTGTAGACGACCTTGATACAGAATTTTAGAAATTGGTCCCGCTCAATTCTGAGCTTCCAGCTAGAAAATAAAGCCTTTTCGGTGAGCCAAAACACACGGTTCAGCACTAAAATCAGCTTGATATGCCGGGGAAAATGACTCCTTTGAGAGCCTCCCTCACAAAATCCGTTCTCGACCTTCAAAAGAAAGTTGTAGATAATCATGAGAGGGGAATGTCAGTCGAAAGCCAACAGAAAATACCCAAGAAGATGAGAGATACGCCTTCTGGAGTGCCCAAAATGCGCCGAAACCCGAAATCCACTTTATTGAGAAATGAGCTCTTTTTGGGTGCCATTCGGAATACCTGGAATCTGACACTCCTTATGATGAATGCTATGTATGATATGACATGTATTTTTATGCAATGGGATTATAAGCCAAAAATAACGCGGGAAAGAGGAGGGTAAATTTTGGGGTACAACAGCTGCCCCTATTCAATCATCCTCAGGCTTGAGAGCAAGGTTGGCGTCTGCCTTCCGAGCGACAAGGTATGAGGTGATTGAATACCAAAATGAAATCGAAAATTTACACTCTGAATTTCGATGTCCCCTGAGGAAAAGATATGTTGCGCCAGGGCTTAACCGGGTCACAACAAGAAGGAACACAGAATAAACGCTGAATTCTGCGAAAAGTAGGTACATGTGTATTCCTGACCCCGAAGAAGAATTGGCCTCTACCCAATTCAATCTGCAATGTCAGGGGAGAACTGACACGCAAGCGGAAGCAAAGACTAGATACGCAAACCAAGCTAACCACACTACGCCGACTGACTGTGATGCAAAGACCGGTAGACGCCGATTAGACTCTGCGGAGGACAAAAACAAGAGTATTCTTGTTCTCGAAAGACCCACAATGCCAAGGGAGAACTGACATGCAAGTGGAAATAAAGACTAGATACACCAAGTAGACTAACCACATTTACGCCGACAGATCGGGCGGGTCTATGATGCAAAGACCAAAGGTGCCGATTAGGCTTTACAGACTCAGAACACTATACTCTGAGGGGGAAAGACAAGTGTAGGGCTTGCTTTCGAGCTGAAAATGTGTTGCACCAGGGTAAGGGCTGGCAGTTTCAACACCAATCAGAAGAAGATGGACATGTTGCGCCGGAAGAAACCGGGACACAACGGATTCCAAGAGAAACACGACATCGCTGGGGAGAAAATTGCATTTCTGGCTTATAATCCTATGAGATGAATGACTCTCCTAGGGAATAATGTTGATGTAATGATGCATGTGCAACAAATATATGTATAAAGCGAAAGAAATAGGAACTCAGCCGGGGATCAGAGCATTTAAGAATGCCCGAAAATCACTCTGATCAAACTGAATCTTGCTTGATGAGCCTGTTGAGGAGACGATGTCATAGGAAGCTTGTTAGCTAGACAGAGATCCGCTGGGGAATAAAGGAAGTGCCTGGAGAAGATCTTCCACCGTTACCCACTGCAACTCTAGCTGGGGAGACAAAGGTATGCCGACGGCTGTGGAAACTGAGTGGCCGAGCAACAACCATCACTCGGACTCCGGGCGAATCAGGGGGAACACACCTCAATTCTACTAGGGATAACTATTTCGAAGTCGAGGGTTCAGAAACTGCCTCCGCAGGGGATAAGCAGGAGAAGCTCGCTCGAAATTCTAGTGAACACTTGTTGGGGAATTTCCAATGGGAAGGATATGACGAACCCAAGCTAAGGATAACCGTCTGCTAGGGAAACAAGAGGACTCCGATGGGGGATGAAGCTTCTGGAGATCCTTTTCCAAACAGAAACGGTCTTACTGGGAGGACGCAGTTGGGGAAGTATCAAGGAGAATCCTGGTCCATCTCCTCGTTACCGCAATTGGATATCCTGCAACACAATATTAGCGGAGTGGCCCTGGCATGATATGACAAGCGCGTCTGCCATCCAGATCACTCAAGCCTTAAAGCAATATTCAAAAGTTTCTGATCATGGTAAAACCAACAATGCTTATATATGCAAAATTTTACCGCAAAACTTCGAACGTCTTTTGCAAACAAATCAGTAAACGCAAGAAATTAATTGACAAGCAAAAACTCATTTTATTGATTGAAAGTGTGCCTGTAAACAGGCAAGTACAATAGGAAGCAACTCTTGAAATGAGGCAATTGCGAAAGTAAAATAAGAGGAAAACTAAAACGCATGGCAATGCGACAATGAATCCTCATTGGGTTTCAACCCTGCTATCAGTCTTATAACTCCAACTATCTCATCACTTCGCTTTTTTTCAAAAAAGGTGATTGGCTTGATCACTGCCCTTCGGAGTGGCTCGAGATGTTTTCACGAAATGCGACCACTGATATCTTAAGCATGTCTATGCATAGTATCTCTTGACTACGTCCGCGTTCACGGGTAGTGGGAAGTCTTCTCCGTCCATCGTTGTGAGCATCATGGCGCCACCCGAAAAGACTTTCTTCACAACAAACGGCCCTTCGTAGTTTGGTGTTCACTTGCCCCACGGGTCTCCTTGGGGAAGGATTATCCTCTTTACCACCAGATCACCAGGTTGGTAATTCTGAGGTCGCACCCTTTTGTCAAATGCCCTTTTCATTCTTTGTTGGTAAAATCTGCCCATGACCGACAGTTGTCAGTCGCTTCTCGTCAATGAGGCATAACTGATCTAAGCGGTTCTGTACCCACTCGTCTTCATCAAGCTCGGCGTCTTTCATGATTCTTAACGAAGGGATTTGAACTTCGATTGGAAGCACGGCCTCCATGCCATAAACAAGAGAAAACGGAGTTGCCCCTGTTGAAGTACGAATGGTAGTCCTGTAACCACGCAAAGCGAAAGGCAACATCTCATGCCAATCTCGATAGGTTACTACCATTTTCTGCACAATCTTCTTAATATTCTTATTCGCCGCTTCGACAGCTCCGTTCATCTTCGGGCGGTACGGGGGACGAATGATGGTGCTTGATCTTGAAGGACTCGCAAAGCTCCTTCGTCATCTTGTTGTTAAGATTCGACCCGTTATCTGTGATAATTTTGTCAGGAATCCCGTATCGGCAGACGATGTTGTGCTTGATGAACCGGGCAACCACCTGTTTGGTGACGCTTGCATAGGATGCCGCTTCAACCCACTTGGTGAAGTAATCTATTGCAACCAGAATGAAGCGATGTCCGTTGGACGCTGTCGGCTCAATCTTTCCGATCATATCGATGCCCCACATAGCAAACGACCAAGGAGAGGTTAAAACATTCAAAGGCGACGGTGGCACGTGCACTTTGTCAGCATATACTTGGCATTTGTAACAAACTCGGGCATGATTAAAACAATCAACCTCCATGGTCGACCAGTAATATCCAGCTCGCAAGATCTTTTTAGCCATAGTGTGCCCACTGGAATGAGTTCCGAATGAGCCCTCATGCATTTCCTCGATGATCTTTGCAGCTTCATCTTTGCCAACACATCTGAGCAACAGCCCGTCATGATGTCTACGGTATAGCACCCCGCGGTTGAGGAAGAAATTCGATGAGAACCTTCTCAAGAACTTCTTATCTATTACGGAAGCTTCCTCAGGATACTCTTGAGTCTCAAGATATCGTTTGACATCATAGAACCAAGGATTACCATCTTTCTCTGCTTCGATCTCGAAACAAAAGGCTGGCTCATTCAGTCTCTGAATGGTTATCGAAGGCGCTTCATTAGCCCATTTGACTTTAAACATGGACGCTAGAGTGGCCAAAGCGTCAGCTAGGTTGTTCTCTTCTCGTGAAATGTGATCGAAAGTGATTTCCTCGAAGTATGAAATCAATTTCATCACATGCTCTCTGTAGGGAATTAGATTTGGGTGACGAGTCTCCCAATCTCCGTTAATCTGACAAATCACAAGTGCGGAGTCTCCATACACTTTCAGATGCTTAATTCTCAGATCAATCGCCGCCTCGATACCAAAGATGCAAGCCTCATATTCAGCCATGCTATTGGTGCAATCAAAGCAAATTCGAGCTGTGAACGGGATATGATGACCTGTCCGGAGTAGTGATTACTGCACCAACACCATTGCCTAATGCATTGGAGGCTCCATCAAAGACCAAAGACCACTTGGATCCTGGTCCGAGTCCCTCGTCTGGACCTGGGATGTTACAATCCCGAATGTACATTATATCCTCATCAGGAAATTCAAGCCTCACCGGCTGATAATCGTCCACAGGTTGGTGGGCAACGTAGTCTGCCAACACATTACTCTTGATAGCTTTCTGAGTAGTATATTGAATGTCATACTCTGTTAAAATCATTTGCCACCTGGCGATCCGGCCTGTCAAAGCGGGCTTCTCAAATATGTACTTGATTGGATCCATCTTGGATATCAACAAGGTTGTGTGGGTCAACATATACTGGCTTAGTCGGCGAGCAGCCCACGCTAAAGCACAACAAGTTTTCTCGAGCAGTGAATATTTTGTTTCACAGTCGGTAAACTTTTTGCTTAGGTAGTATATTGCATGCTCTTTTCGACCAGACTCGTCATGTTGGCCCAACACGCACCCCATCGAGCTTTCGAGCACTGTCAAATACATGATCAACGACCTGCCCTCCACGGGAGGCATAAGAATAGGAGGTTCCTGCATATACTCTTTTATCTTATCGAACACGACTTGACAATCTTCATTCCACCTAACCATCTGATCCTTTTTTAGCAACTTGAAGATTGGTTCGCATGTGGCAGTCATGTGAGAGATGAATCTAGAGATGTAGTTTAACCTCCCTAGAAAGCCACGAACCTCTTTTTCAGTCCTTGGTTCAGGCATTTCTTGAATTGCTTTTACTTTAGCAGGATCAACCTCAATACCTCTTTCGCTTACAACAAAGCCTAACAGCTTGCCGGATCGCACACCGAACGTGCACTTGTTCGGATTCAGCCTCATTCTGAATTTCCTCAATCGATCAAACAACTTCTGTAGGTGTACCAAATGTTCTTCTTCATCCTGAGATTTGGCAATCATGTCGTCGACATATACTTCAATCTCTTTGTGGAACATATCATGAAAAAGAGTTACCATCGCACGCTGGTAAGTTGCCCCGACATTTTTCAATCCGAAAGGCATCACCTTGTAACAGAAAGTTCCCCATGGGGTAATGAAAGTCGTTTTAGCCATGTCTTCCGGTGCCATCTTGATCTGATTATACCCGGAAAAGCCATCCATGAATGAAAACACTTTTGCATGAGCTGTGTTGTCCACAAATATGTCAATATGGGGGAGAGGAAAGTCATCTTTCGGACTTGCTCTGTTCAGATCCCTGTAATCCACGCACATTCTGACCTTGTCGTCTTTCTTGGGCACAGGAACAATGTTGGCGACCCATGGGGGATAAGAAATGACTTTTAAAAAGCCTGCATCAAGCTGTTTCTGGACTTCCTCTTTGATTTTCTTAGACATCTCAGGATGAGTTCTTCGAAGTTTCTGCTTAACAGGAAGGCATTCCCCTTTCAAAGGCAGCTTGTGCACCACAATATCGGTATCCAACCCAGGCATATCCTCATAAGACCAGGCGAAGATATCAGAATACTCTCAGAGTAATTCAATCAATCTCTGCTTCACATTATCTTCCAAGGTGGCCCCAATTTTAACTTCTCTGACTTCATCAGCATTGCCCAAATTCACTTTCTCAATCTCTTCCTGATGCGGTTGGATAACCTTTTCCTCTTGCTCTAACATTCTAGCTATCTCTTTAGGGAGTTCACAATCTTCCTCACCTTCTTCTTCGGCTTGGTTGATCGGATTATCGAAGTCATAAAGAACGATAGCAGAGTCGTTATCAAAAGGATCCATTAGGAATGTGGGATTATATCTGCATGATTGATTTTAATGCCTATTTTAGTTTTTTTTTTAGATGATAAAAGAAAAATAAAGCATTGCCATTCTGCGTTTCAAAATTGTGATGTAAAATTAAAGGAAAAGGAACAAAACATTTGAATGAAAAAGACGTTCTTTATTTCATGATAAAAATGTTGCATATGCAAACAAGGTGGCCCTACATATGATTCACTGTGCCTTGGGCAGAACACAGGAATTATTGCATGATAACAGAAACAAAAGAAAATTACTCTTCAGCCATCGTGACTGGGACGCAGTCTTCCGAGATCCAGTTGTTGAGCTCCGTGCCAGGGACACTGGGACGGATCCACTTATCAATATCAAACTCGTTGTCAGAATCATCCACGACGTTTGCTTGCCCGGAACCGATGCTAGCACTGGAGAACTTCACAGGAGTAGCCAAGTTGGGTGCTTTCAAAATCTGACGGCGCAGAACAGGGTCAAAACCCAACCCAAACTTGTTGAACTTAGGTGCTACCTCCACCACACGGCCCCAACCTTCAGGGCGACCGGCCTCGACCACAGCTTTCGCATCTTTCAAAGATGCCATGGAAGATTCGGCTTTGTCTTTCTTAACTTCCTCCTGCGGAGGGGTCTTCAACATGTGCACCGTCTCAAAGCCTTGAAAGGGGGTCTCATGAATTTCGCCATCAATCTCAACATAGCGGAAGGACGCAAGATGACTCACAATGTATTCTTCTTCAGCACAGACTGTGATACTTTTCCCTTCAACGGGGTATTTCAGCTTCTGGTGAAGAGTTGATGTGACCGCTCCAGCTTTATGGATCCATGGACGGCTCAAGAGGCAACAATAAGCAGGTCGAATGTCCATGACAAAGAATGTTGTAATGAAAAGCTGAGGACCGACTTTGATTGGGAGATCTACTTCTCCGAAAACAGATCGTCTTGAACCATCAAATGCTTTTACGATCAGATCACTAGGCCGGAGTTCAAGAACACCATAGTCAATCTTCATCAGTGCGGATTTGGGGATCACATTAAGCGAGGAACCAGTATCAACCAACACTCGGGAAAAAGTGGTGCCCCGACATTCTATGGAAATATGCAAAGCTCTGTTATGGTTCTGACCCTCTGGTGGTAGATCACAATCGGTAAAACCCAATCCGTTGTTTGCTGATATGCTTGCACACACATTCTCAATTTGTCCAACAGAGATCTCTTGTGGCACAAAAGCAGTGCTCAACAGCTCCATCAAGGCATTACGGTGCACTTCAGAATCTCGAAGCAAAGAGAGAATAGAAATTTTCATAGGTGTCTGAGCCAGCTGATCAATCACACGGAAATCACTCTTGCGGATAAACTTCATAATCTCTTCTATATCCTTTTCTAGATCAGGATTGACATTTTGCAAGTCTGGTTGCTTCATAGGCCGTTTGCCCCTAGCTTTGGCAGCAGCATCTGCCTTGAGCTATATTGCTGGATCAGTGAAAATCTATCCGCTTCGGGTCATACCACTACCTCCAGCAATATTATCGGCATTAGCAACATCCAACACATCACCTTTCTCAGTTGGGGAAGGGGCGTCTTCCTGTTTCACCCCATGGTAATAAACATCCGATTCGTAATGCCACGACACAGCTTTATCACTTTCATATGGCAAAGGACCAGGCTTGGTAATTGCTAGGGGAATAGATTTTATTGGTGCAGATATCACAATTGGAGTATAAGGAATGGTAATCACAGATACAACCCGCATCTCAACCTTCTCATCCTTTCTGATCCGATCAAACTGTAACTGACCATCATCAATCAAACCCTGAATACCAGCTTTCAAGTTTGCACAACCATTATAGCAATGTTCACACCTATCACAAGCAGCTTCACAACCCGGGAAGACACCTCTTTCAATCAGATACTTCTTGACAAAAGGCAAAGGTGTTCTCACCGAATCAACATTCATGATCAGATTAAGGATCTCCCCATCTTCCATCACAGCTTGAACAACCCCATGACGCGGCATCGGGTTCTGTGTGACATTTGGTCCAGCAACTTGCGATCGAGCCTCTAATTCAATAGCCTTTGAATCGATGAGGTCTTGCACTTTGCATTTGAATGCGTAACAATTCTCAATGTTGTGCCCCAAGGTTCCGGAATGAAACTCGCAACTAGCGTTGGCATCATAATTTCTGGGCCGTTTATCCAGAGGAGGAGGCGCAAATGCAGGCTTGGGAATAACCAATTTAAGATCATTCAAGCGGACAAACAAATCTGAGTAACTCATAGGAATAACATCAAACCTCCTAGGAGTACGATTCTCTTGTTGCCTCTGGTCCTGTTGACGAGGTGCTTGCTGAGTTTGAGGTTGAGAAGCGGATATGGTCACTGCATTGACCTGAGCCTTGCCTCTACTACCATATACAGCGCTGGCCTCTCCCTTTTCCTTCTTGGGATAACCATTGTATGCTTTCTTGACACCAGAAGAGCTTCCTTCAACCTGTTGGATTTTACCAGACTTCAGCCCACTCTCAATCCGCTCACCATATCGGACCATCTCAGCAAAGCTCGCAGAAGTACTGTATGCAACATAATAATGTTCGGATAGAGTACTGGTGAACATATCGATCATCTCCCGCTCAACCATGGGTGGTTGAACTCTAGCAGCAAGTTCTCTCCACTTCTGAGCGTACTCTTTAAATGTTTGCCCTGATTTCTGAGACAAACCCAACAGCTGTGTGCGATTGGGAGCCATATCAATGTTAAACTGATACTGCTGGAGAAAAGCATTTACAAGATCACGCCATGTCCTGATATGGCCTCGTTCCAAATGCATATACCACTCTAAAGATGCCCCAGTAAGACTCTCTTGGAAGAAGTGCATAAGCAATCTCTCATCTTCAGTATAAACCGCCATCTTGCGGAAATATGCAGTGATATGAGTTTTGGGACTAGTTGCCCCATTATACTTGTCAAACACTGGCACTTTGAACTTCGGAGGGAGCCTCACTCGAGGTGCCAAACCCAAATCAGACAAATCCAGCCCAAATAACTTCTGACCCTCAACAGCCTTCAACCGCTCTTCAAGCAAACGGTACCTGTGGTCATCTGCAGGGAAATCAACTTCACTGCCATTCACGGAATAGGCTTCGT
The DNA here is from genome assembly GCA_021764765.1 of Vicia sativa. NCBI lineage: Eukaryota > Viridiplantae > Streptophyta > Magnoliopsida > Fabales > Fabaceae > Vicia > Vicia sativa. The sequence continues at coordinate 203,861,233 of CM038793.1, forward strand.
CATTCTGATCAAAATCAGCGCCCTGAGAACGAGGACGACCCCGAACATGATGCCCTTGCATCCCATCATCAAAGAAAAACTGCCCTTGAGGTGGAGTAGGTGGTGGAGGTGGAAACCGACCAGTGAGATGTACACCTGGACCACGAAGGTGGTCGTTGACACCCAAATCAGCATTATTGGCCTCAACACGGGGCTGACCCACAGAAGCGTCATCAAACGGATTGCGTCGACCCTCCTCTGAACGAGTCCTCTCAACCAAAGCCCTCAGCTCTTGCTGACCCTGATTCATATTGGTGATGACTTCCATGAATTGAGTCATCTACGCCTCCATCTGCGCTTTCATCGCAGCCATGTCTGCCTGAAGTTGTTCCATCTGTTGTTTCTCGTTGCTCCGAGTCGGGTAACAGTGGAAGTTTGCAATCTTTCTGCTAAATAAAAGCCGAGGATGAGAACTCCGGACAAAACCTGTTATGCATGGCATGTATATATATGAATGATATGCATGTTATGCATGTAATGGCATATTTGTATATTTCCAGGACTCTTAACACTTTGACTCAAGTTTTAGGATTTAGCAAAGTAATGAATACTGAAAAGTCTAATATCATTGAATCAAAGAAGATTACAAGCATTTGAATCAACTGTTTTTTTTTTTTTTTTGCAAATCATAGAAAAGGAGTAATCCCATCAACAAGCTTGATGGTGATTTCCACACAAGACCAATAAAGCATACATCTAGACATCAGACATAGGAAAACCTTCCGCCTCTAGTGCACCCGATTGAATCTTGAGACGTTCCAATTCTCCAACGGCAAAGGACAATTGAGCTTCTCTCTCTCGGATGCGGGATTCATACACCAACTTTTGATTATGCATTTGTTTCTTCAAGTCTTCAATTTGGGCCTTATATTTCTTTTCCAAGCCGATGACAACACTTCGGTGTTCCTCTATGGAAATGGAGAAATCTTCGACCCTAGACCTCTTCTTGGTCGAGTCAGATGCTTCCCCTTTGAAATATTTGAGCTCGTGAGCCAACTGGTTCTTTGTCTGAGTTGCAACAAGACAATTCACCGCCAATGTCTCGTTTTCTTCGAGCAAAAGACGATTCTGAGCAAGTACACGCTCATAATCTCCTTTAGAAACTACATCCGGAATTGACTCTGAAGGATAAAAAGCCGCTGCTCCGGTAAGGGAAGGCCACTGGGCGATCACTATTCTTGTCTTTGATCCATTGGATGTAAGAAGCATAGGCCGTAGGGTCTTTCTTACCAAAATATTGACCACCTTCAAGACGGATACTTTTCCATGCTTGGACAGCTCTAGTCATCATCCCGGTAGCATCGAGCACATCATAATATAGAGTTTCTCGCACAAGACTCACATCGGGAGGTCCCAACAAAGCGTAACCCAATTGTCTCAGAGCAAGAGTCGGATTGTAATTGATACCTCCCCTTATGCCCATGAGAGGGACATTAGGAAAGTCTCCACACCGGATAATAATCTTCTCACTCTCAGTTTTGGACATCTCGCGTCGACTCCAATTGATATCGTGAGATGTGAGACCCATCAATCTAGGAATCCACCTCATGGTATGCCGAGTGTCAACAAAAGCACCATCTCGAGGAAGAAAACCTTGAAACCAATGGTATAACAATGACGCACAACAATTTACCACTCCACCCTTGCCTTTGAAGCTTCTGGATTGGATGGAATGGTAGACATCTCCCAATAAAGTTGGAATAGGATTTCGTTGAATGAAAATAAAGATGGCGTTCGTGTCGACAAATTTGGGCTCATTCGGGAACAAGCACATCCCGTAGATACAGCAAGCTAAAACGGCATTGAAGCCCTCCCAATCCTTCTTGACAACTTTGGCATTACCCTCCCGCAGAAGAAAGCCCAAATGAAAGCCTTTCATGGCACCCTTACTTGCGACATTGGCGGATACCACGAATTTTTGTAAATGAAGAGCCTTGGCAATCTGATCATCAGTCGGTCTCTCCATAGAGGCATGAAAAGGCACCTGATGCAAGATAGGAATATCTAGGATGCTAGAATATTCTTCCAACGTGGGTATCAGCAAATAATCGGGAAATACAAAGCACCTCAACTCAAGGTCATAGAACTGGAAAAGGGCCTGGAGCCCATCCTTCTGATAATCGGTCAAAGGAGCTTTCAACCATGTCAGAATCCTTCCATAATCCCGGGTAAACGTGAGAACATTCTCAGGTGGAGACTTATTGGCAAGCAGGAGGAGATTCTCAAGAGCAGGGAGCGGGAAATTTGTATACCGGATGACGTCTCTGATTGTTCTTCTTTTCAGTATCCATCTTCCAAAACAACCCGACAACTAGAACCAAAGGTAAGAAATCCTGGAAATAGCAAATATGCATGTTAAAATATGCAAAAGTTAAAAATTTTCATGAATGCAATGTTTTTGAATCATGTATCAGGCATATCGGAACCACTGTTGTACTGGACTCTCAGATGACTATCACAAAGTCTGAAACTTGTCACACAACCAAGATATCATAAAGAACTGGATCTGAATGTCACAGGTTCAAAGGTCCGGCATCAAACTGGAATCCCACAGAAAATACCAGAAAATATCAGAAAATACCAGAAAATACCAAGTCACCATCAATAACAAAAGTCACCGGTAGTAACAAGTCACCAACTAGTCACCAATAGTACCTGTAGTAATGATATCCCGCCCCAAATCACAGGGTAATTCTAGACTCAACAGGGCATCCCTAACGATAGTCAGAGTCGACGATCCTTTATCGAGTACTTCGGTGACTACACAACCGTGTAGGCGAGTATCAATCGAATCTCTCGATTCCATGCCTCCTCACACCCACCACGGGATGCGGGATTCGACATGGAAATCCATCTAGCCTATGTGTCACTGGTCGGGGTAGTTGGCCTTTTACCTCAAGTAACACCCACCCAAATCAAGAGATAAAACCAACACATCAGCAGTCCAGATACAGGATATACGAGAACAGTAAATATGCCACATAGAATGCAATGCAAAGCATACAAGGGATGATAAAGCGATAAAGCAGATAAACACCCAATAGACATGAAAGAGAAAGCTAGGATCAACTCCTGATCGGACCAAAGACAGTCCAGACGATCCCAAAGAGTCGCCAGCTGAAGACACCGGCGGAACCTCCGACATGATAACTAGTATCAAATAGAGTCGCCATCGAACGTCTTTTATCTCACGAGGGAGAAAGGGAAACATCGAGTAAACCTAAGGGGAGAAATCGCGGTCCTATAACCGTGAAATCGAGAGAATCTAGGTAAGGGAGTTAGTTACGCGAGGGGAAGGGATTAGCACCCCACATGCCCGTAGTACTCTACGGTATCCACTTTCTATTTCTAGCTAAAGGGTGTGTTATATCTATGCTTAATCGCTAATCATGCATGCAAAAGAAAAGAGAAAATAAGGAAACCACGGGGAAAAGAAGGAAGTATTTACAAAGTTTGCTCGATCGAGCCCCGTGACAAGATGCCTACGTATTCCCGCGTGCAATGGGAAAGTCAGAGCGTCGTAGTTCGGCTCACTTGTTTTGGTGTGTTTTTGTGTTTTTTACTTGTGAAAAGGTTTTAAACACAAAAAGAAAGAGAGCGCGCAAAGGCGAAAAAGTTGATGTTGGTTGGTTGTTTTTACCTTGAGAAAGGAGTTTAAACCATTATTAAGTGTTTTGAGTTTGAAAGGAAAAGCAAGTTTTAGTTTTAATCACATGCAACATGCAAAAAAGAAACTAGCAAGGCAAAAGGTTAAACCTATGGTTTAGGATGTAAGGGAATCTCTACCTATGTTGACATGCAAAGGATGTGAATCCTAATGTCTAGGATAAGGAACCAAACCTAACCAAGGGAACCTGCAAGAAACAAGCAAGTAAATATGCACAGATCACAAATAGAATTGCCCTAAACGGGTCTTTAAATAAATCAGAGGGGTTCCTGAACATGCTCTAACTACGGAAGCCCCGTCATGCATCTCTATTCCTACTTCTCATGGAAAAAGAAAGCTATAAAGCCCTACTTCTCATGATATCTAGGAAAAGAAGAGAATGCAATAAACAATGTAGCAAGTACCGAACGGATATAGAATCCGAAGAACAACGCAAGCTAATGAAATACTCCGGAAAACTTCAAGTACTGCAGTCATGCAATGAAAGTAAACCGGTGAGAATCACTAAAAGCATCGAAACAAGCGTAATACGTGTCGATACGCATCCGAAGCGACAATGCCTGCAAGAACGGGGTAAGGCAAGCAAAACAAGATAGGAATGATGTACACGTGGATGTACAAACTCAACCAAAACCTGCAAGAAGGGAGTTAGACCCAAAAAGCAAATAAAGGAAAAGCGTGCGAATATCGAAGAAACGAGCCACATATGTATGCGTCGCGTATCCCTGCAAGAAATGGAGTGCAAACAGCAACCAAACATGGCTAAGGTGACTACTGTTCACCATTAGAATCGAAAAAATCAGAAAAAATAAACCAGAAGACCGCGCTTAGCGTGGTATACCGCGCTAAGCGCGCCATGCAACCCAAAATTCCAAAACATTTGGCACTTAGCGCGTTCTGGACCGCGCTAAGCGCGGCCTGCAACCTGCAGAAAAATCAGTTTTTGCTCTGAACCACCTGTTTATGATGTTCTCATGCAACGGTTCGACCCACGATGTTAGGCCATAATCCGGCAATGAATGGGGGCTAATTGAACGTGCATGGAATGCGAATCGAGCGATAAAACCAATGTTCATGGCAAAGTAATGCATGAACATGCAAGGAATGCGAATCGAACGATAAAACCATGCTCACATCAAAGTAATGATGCGTGAACATGCGAGGAATGCAAATCGAAATCGATAAAACCAATGTTCATATCAAAGTAATGAATGAACATGCAAGGAATGCAAATCGAAACGATAAAACCAATGCTCATATCAAAGTAATGAATGAACATGCAAGGAATGCAAATCGAAACGATAAAACCAATGCTCATATCAAAGTAATGAATGAACATGCAAGGAATGCCAATCGAAACGATAAAACCAATGCTCATATCAAAGTAATGAATGAACATGCAAGGAATGCCAATCGAAACGATAAAACCAATGCTCATATCAAGGTAATGAATGAACATGCAAGGAATGTCAATCGAAACGATAAAACCAATGCTCATATCAAAGTAATGAATGAACATGCAAGGAATGTCAATCGAAAACAATCCTAATGCTCAAATGCAAAGAAAAGGATGCATGAACATGCCGAGGATGCGAGTTACGATAACAATCCTAATGTTCAAGCGCGAAGGTATGTTACATAGAAGAAAATTTCATTCAAGCCTAAGTTATGCATTAACACAAACACATGGAGTGCACATGCAACAAGCCCATGCACAATGCACTAAATGCTTGGGTATCTACATGTTGAATGCAAGTTATGCTTCAAATCATCATGAATCAATGAAATTGATCAAGCTAATCACTCACCAATGCATGAACATGCAATGGGTGATGCAAAGTATATGAGTTCACGTCTTATATGCAAGGGGAAATCAAATGCACAAGTATATATGCATGCTATGAACCAAAATCCAAACTCCGACACAAACAAGGCGGCAAAAATCGATTCAAATCAAGGAATTCAAGAATACAAATCCTAAAACCAGAATCTACATTAAATTTGCATGTGGTTTCAACATTCAATTTCAAGAAAAGCTGAAAATCAGAAAACAACTTAAAATAAGTGCTTATTTGAGCCTAACACTTACTTGTACTTGAAGTTTGGGTCAAATTGAAGAGGAATTCCTTGAGCTCTTCAAAGAAAATACCAAATCAATGAGGAAGTGTGGATAATCTTCAGAATTAGACTTGAATCCTCAAAGAAAAGCTTGAAATCCAATGAAGAATTGAAGAAAGATGAAGAGAAACTCTTGAATCTTGAACTTGAGGAGAAAATCGAGATTAAACCGTTCCTTCCATGTCGAATGTGAGTAGAAGGAGGAGAGGGTGCTCTAGATTGAAGTAGAAGAAGGCGATGGAGAAAAATCAAGATTCGCAGGTCGCGCTTAGCGCGGAGGGCGCGCTTAGCGCGGTCTGAGATTAAGACCGGTGGTGAACGGAGGTCCGGTGGTGGCCTGCGGTGGTTGCTTGGAGGGAAAGTTGAAGTTTAAACTTTTTTGAGTCTTTTTTCCTTTGGAATTTGAGAGAATTGGAGAGTGTATGGTAGTGGGAAATTTAGCAAATGAATGTGTTGTTGTAATTTGTGAAGAGGAAAATCTATTTATAGCTTTGGATCCTTAATCAACAAGCTAATCATGATTATCCGAATAATTTTCGTAATTAATCCAAAACAGCCAAATCCGTGCGGAATTCGGAGTCGGAATGTAATCGGAAAGTGTCCGGAATGTAATTTTGCTTGCGCAAATCAAAATCCCGACTTGATCCGATGAACGGTCAAAAAAATAGAAATTTTTGAAGTTTCAGCACCAGTTTTGGACCACTGACATGTGCAAAATTTCATTCGCGCTCTGTGGGGAAAATGCCTCAGACGAGGATCTTCTGACCGAAATTTGCACATGTGTATCTCTGGGACATTTGAAGCTAACAAGATTTGTGAACTTTTGGCACCGGTCCTGTTCCGTTTTGATGAAAATCGAGTGAGATATGATTTTTTCAAACTTCGTGTATCAGATGAAAATTGCTCGGTTCAGCTCAAAAATCAAACTCAGAGATTAAAATTCTGGTACCGATCGGTGAAGAATCGGCTCCCGAGTTGCAAACGGGAGTTGTAGAGGACCTTGATACAGAATTTTAGAAATTGGTCCCGCTCAATTCCGAGCTACCAGCTAGAAAATAAAGCCTTTTCGGTGAGCCAAAACACACGGTTCAGCACTAAAATCAGCTTGATATGCCGGGGAAAATGACTCCTTTGAGAGCCTCCCTCACAAAATCCGTTCTCGACCTTCAAAAGAAAGTTGTAGATAATCATGAGATGGGAATGCCAGTCGAAAGCCAACAGAAAATACCCAAGAAGATGAGATATACGCCTTCTGGAGTGCCCAAAATGCACCGAAACTCGAAATCCACTTTATTGAGAAATGAGCTCTTTTTGGGTGCCATTCGGAATACCTGGAATCTGACACTCCTTATGATGAATGCTATGTATGAAATGACATGTATTTTTATGCAATGGGATTATAAGCCAAAAATAACGCGGGAAAGAGGAGGGTAAATTTTGGGGTACAACACTTGGTCCTTGACTCTTACTGGTATGTACCTCAGATTTTGGGACATATTTCCTTCTTGCCGTTTTCAAAGCAACCACCTACATTATGTACCATAAAAATATAATCAAAATACCAGAAATTCCATGAATTAAATTAAGTAACATGATATATACAAACTTATTATATCAGTGAAGGATGATTTGACAGGAGATTTCTTGACTTTTGGTGCAGATCCAAAAAAACATTTTAGGTCTATAATTCTTTATAGCCTAATTTTTTACAGGAGTTAGGTCAACATTGATTGGTGGAATGTTAAGAACATTTTCTTCCCCATTATTTATATCGTTGAGGATTACATCAAGGACACCTGGATCTATTTCATCAAGGTATCATGTTATAACTGGCCTTGATGTAGGATCAACATGAACCTCATTTTGCTTAACATGAATTGGGCTTGGTGCAGGATCAACATGATCCTCATTTTTCTCAGCATGAATAGGGCCAGGTGTAGGATTTCCATTACGGATATCATTTTTCTCATCATGAATATGTCCATGCACTGATGCCTGGTTTTGTGTCTGACCCGGTGCCTCCACATGAACCCCTTCAGTCTTTGATAAGTGATCCCTTCGGTCTACCCTGAAAATATGCAATAACAGTCACAAGTACATTATATATGCAATACATTACAAGTACATTATCCAACATACATTTTTACATTATAAAAAGCGATAACTAACCTTTTTGGCTGTGGTTTTTGAACATATGCAGACTGGCTTACTTGTGTGGGTACTTCATTGGGGTTGACATTTGGATTATTATGTAGAACTAATTGTTTGTTCTTCTTACAGGTTTGTTTGTTGTGGACATATTCCATACATGTCTCTCACATATGATTAGTGTTAGATCGTTTCCACTTGGTAGTATTTGATTCATCAGGATCCTTTTTCTTAGTTTTTTGGGTCTGTCTGGGCCTCTTTTGAACATAGGAGGGAAAATGATTGGATAGGTAGTTTTGGGCCATTGTTTTAGCCATTTAGGGGGTGTTGCCTTCCTCATAACACTTGACATAATTTGATTTGTGGTAGTACTCATGAACATAATTAATGAGGTCACCTACTTTCCTATGTATGGTAGAAACTGCAGGCCTACTGTTACCGTGAAAAATCTTAAGGTATTTAAGCATGTGTGGTAAAAGAAGATGATCCCATGAGCTAAGGGTAATCTTCTGAAATAAGGGTTTTTTTTAGGAGATTAAAGCTAAGGTATTTGAAATTTGGTTTGGTCAAATTAAAGAATTTAATGATCAATAGGGATGCGAAGCTAAAATGTCGAAATTGGGACTTGTCGACCAGAAAGAGAAAAGTATGACAAGATATTTAGAAATTGGTCTAGTCGACCAAAGGATGAAGGATAAGTAAAATAGTCGAAATTGGTCTCGTCAACCAAAGGGAGTTCAAGACTTATAAGGATTCTTGATGATTCAGTCTTGCTAGAATGTAACGTTGAAGCAAGCCAGAAGCAGGAAGATTCGAATTTTGAAGTCAACAGTAGTTACCAGCAGTTCGAGTTCTAATTGAGCATCAAGTAGGTGGCGAAAGCTGGAGGAGCAATTTTTTTTAGGCTAAGATATGTGTTAGTAGATAATGTACATAGGCAATTACATTGTAGTAACTATAAATAAGAAGGTTCAATATAGATTTTTGGGTGTTCACTTGTACTAAAATCACTTGTCAAATTAGATTATTCCAAGTGTAAGGAAGCAAATAGTGCATAAGTGTTTGATGTACGTGAATCACCATTTACATTTCAATGCAAATCCTTTAATTTTCAATTATCTTTTTTGAATACTTTACTTGCTTTCTATTTACTTTTGAGCAATCTCTTTACATTGTTTTCTGCTTCATGTAAACAATTCAACACCTTATGTCAGTCACGAGTTATCAGTCAGTCGGTCTATTGATTCTTGAACAATTATTTTATATTATTGTTTGGTTCGTATGAACACCTTCTGTCGGTCATGAGTCACCAGTCAGTAGGTCGAATCATAGTGTGTAAAGCTTATGTTGTACTGGTTCCCTTATTCATAGAAAATTGTTTCTCATATTAAGGATTTCGACATAACAAGTATATTTCAAATTCTTTGCACATGTCTTAAGATCAAATGGTCGATCTTGCGAGTGACCCTTAGTTCTTAGGGCTTTGGGAGGACCAACAGTTGTTTACCATTTTCCACAATAAACACCTACATGGTATTCCAATGAGATCCCAAAAGTTACATGAATATGTATGCTCAGCTAAGTCTACTACAAAACTATTAGTCAAGATTACATGGGTAACTTGGAATGTCAATTGTCCCGCATAAGTTGTTGTCCACTAGAAATCTTTTCTATATCTCTATCCAATATCTTAAGTGTTTTAGACATGATTTTTCCCTTATACCCATTAACTTTTTCCCTCAAAGTTGCAAACTTACCCATAAGATAAGATCTAATCCATTCAAACATAGTTATGATTGGTTTGTCCCTTTGAAGCAAGATAGTTGCATTAAAATATTCACTTAAGTTATTCATCAAGATATCACATTTACTATACAGAGTAAAAGCATTTTTACATCACTTGATTTTGAATTGCCTCCAACCATTCAAAAGCATCATTTCAGTATCTTTAACCTTTTGCATATATTGGTCATGAGCCTTAAAATATATTGTTTTTATTGCAGCCATCATAAGATCCCTAAATAGGGTACCACCTCCAAACTTCTTTTTGAAGTTAGCATACATGTGTCTGACACATAACCTATGTTCATAGGCTGGATATTGCTCCTCAAACACTTGTACAAAACCCTAAAAAAATAATGAAACCAAGTGGAAGAAAGTGAATAACAAATAAAATAACTAATTTCTGATGTAAATCACAATAATTACACTAAATATAACATGCCTTTTGTTGGTCAGAAATGAAGCACCATCTTTTTCCACCAATGTCCTCCAAAAGGAGCTGCATAAACCAACTCTAAGTGTCCTTAGATTCAGTTTCGACCACTCCAAAAGCTAATGGCAAATACTGGTCATTTGAATGCCTTGCAACAGTTATTAACAAAATTCCACCATATTTGTATTTTAGGTGACATCCATCCAATCCAATAAATGGCCTACAAGCCAAATTCGGGGCTTTCTTTGTTCCATCAAAGCACATATAACACCTTTAAAACCTTGGAAGCAAACCTGGTCCAGGAGTTTGTATGTTCAACTTGAATGTATTTCCTTGGGATGTCCTCCTCAATTCAGATCCATATGATCATAATAGGTTGTATTGTTTGTTAGAGTCCCCTTCAACTACCCTTTTGGAAACCTATCTTGCCTTAAATGCCCTACATCCAGATATTTCAGTTGCATATCTTACTCTTACACGTGCAATCACATCATTCAATTTCAATTTGTTATTGTTTTTCAATCTATCAACAATTACTTTTGCCACCCATTCAGCTTTGGCACTCTTGTTACAAAATTATCTTCCACACTTGTGTTTAGCAAACAATGTCTTGATTCTAAAAGTGGTTGACGTCAACACTTTACTACACAACACGATGTAATTACATTTTTCCTTATCCTTGGAAACAACTCTACAACTCACTGCATCATTTTTCTCAAATCTCACATCCCTCTCATTCAATACATTATGCTCCAAAATACAAGTTTTAAACTGCCTCAATGATGAAAATTCCACACATACCTTAAACTTAAAATCCTTGGTTAATTTTTCTTCCTCATTAAACCTAACAACTATAGGCCTATCATCATCATTATCATCTTCAACACCACTATCAAGCTCATAAGTCAAATATTCATCTTCAATAACATGTTCCTTACCCATTTATAGAGTAATCAAACAAGGTTTTGTATCCTCTTCAGCATCTGCAGCATTTCCATCTTCTGCAGTAGTTAGACTTTCTATATCCTCTTCAACATCTGCAGCATTTCCATCATCTGTAGTAGTTAGACTTCTTATACCCTCTTTAACATTTCCCTCATGTACTTGGTATGGGCTCAACATAAATTTCAATATCACCTACATCAGTATGGACAAAGGCAACCATCTCAATAGCATCACCATCATCCTTAAATGGTTTTAGGCCTGGTTCTAAACTTCTCGCATCATGTTTCCACCACATCCTAAATTTTTTGAAATCAAACCCAAGTTCCATGGTCTTAATTAAATCACAAGCATCAAAAAAAGACCACGATGCAAATTCTTGCCCATTAAAAGCATAAACTTCCCCACCCTCGTAGGTTAAAATGGGTTCTTTTACAAAACGGTGTAAAATATTCACTTAAATATGACCATCTCTAAAAATCAGAATGAAAATGAAATGTAAAGCTTGGACCCACAAAAATGGGAAATCCTAAAAAATGGAATCTAAAATAATACAACTGGACCTACCTCGGATTCTTTTGTCGAGGGACCATAATGGTTTCAACTTCTAACTTGTTTTGTCTGGGACCACAATGATATATTAAGAAGAAGACAACCTTGAATCTATGACCATGGCAGCAACAAACAAATCGTGATTGCAATAAGCTTTTTTAATTGAAGAAAAAATACGGAGGAGTTGTTACAAATTAACCCAATTTATGGAAAGGAACGCAGCAATGGAAGGAGATGGTTTTAGGGTTCATTTCAAAACTGAGAAAAACCCTATGTGTTTCTCTAAGCGTAGATGAAACATCACAAGGTATGCTAGTTACTGAATATTGTGGCATCCAATGACTTATACACATCAAATGAAAAAATGCCACATGTTTAACCACATATGCTTCCGTTAAGTGGATTTAACAACAGGGATGTAATATAGGGACGATTCTTTGAACAAAAATTTAGAGGACTAAAACAAGTTTTGGTATATTTATAGGACTGAAAACATTATTTAACCCTTAATAATATATAACATTTGAGATGAAAATTTTATGATATAATCAAACGTTTGTGCTTGAGTGACAATTGAGTCTTTGCAAAACACGATATTTTGAAGAATATTGAGTTTGATTTCTAGAAGAAACAACACTTGGCCAAGGTATATGCCTCCGTAATATGATTAGGATTACTCAATCTACTTTTTAGATCGGAAATCGGTGTAAAGCTAGAAAAACATTATCATGTAATTTAATATTAACTTGCTTAATATTTAATTTCAAATACATTTATAAAATCATTAAAGTTATTCTAAAAGAAATACATTTTATAATTTTTATAAATTAATTAACCTTTATTTTCATAAAAAAATTCAAATAATCACAATTTCAAAACAAATACAAAACTAATCAATTTCTGGAAAAAAATTGATCACGCTGAGGAGGTACTACATTGTGTGGCGATGCATTCAAATTAAAGAGGAGACACCACACTTCATGTGTTAGCTATAATTTTGATGTTTCCAATGAAATAATGTTCCGCATATTCAAGGTTAAGTGTTGGATATTATAAGTCACTGCTTAGATAAGCATTGGTAAAAGTTATATTCCAATCTAAATTAACACAGTTGAAGTCATGTAAGGCAAAAACTTGTTTATGAAGAAGTTTGAAGTGGGTTTGACAAATATTTAAATTAGTTTTGGCACTTATTTGATATTTTGAAAAAAGATACGTGGAAGTCTCACAAATGCTCAAATTTTACTTAAAGTGCCAACTCTCAAAGAAAAGAGTTTTACGAGAATGTACGTGTGAATCACCATGTTTTATTCAATTGTTAATTTACCTTTACAAATTTTCTTTTAATTTCCTTTACATTCCAAATGGCATCTTTATTTTCTAGTATCATACTACACAATTTTAACAATTATTTTCAATTAAATATTATATTTGATAAGATGACTATTTAAAAACAATAAAACACCAAAACTTAACACATGTCCTATGATAAATCTAGTTGATCATGTAAGTAACTGTCATACCCCAAAATTTTCCCTCCATCTTCTCAAGATATTTCATACATCCATACTCAAGGATTCCTCAAGAGTTGATCAGACAAACTCTCTCCTAGACAATCAACCCAAACTAGGGTTTGATATTCTCAGGTCAAGATGGACTTCCAACATCTCCAATGGTCATCATGCCTCCTCGTATGCTTCAAAGATTCTCCATGTCAAGTTTCAAGCCTTACAAGTCAAGATTGCTCAGACAATTGCTCAGATGGTTGAAAATCAGTTGTATTGGACAAAAAGTCAACTGTGGTCAACATACAGTCAAACTTCATGATTTTTGGTCAACATACTCATTTTGAAGTTACATTCATCATTTGATCAAGGGTTGATTATGATTCATCAAGAAAATTCAAGATTTGCTCAAAAGTCAAACTTTCTAAATTAGGGTTTCTAGATGAAAAGTCAATGAACTTTGATGATCATAACTTCTTCATACTTTCTCAGAAATTTTTCCACCACCTCTTGTTTTGAAGGAAATTCAATTCTCTACAACTTCATGTCTCACAAGAATGTCCAAAAAATGCTTCATTTGAGAGGTATGGCTCAAAACATTACAGGTCATTTTCAAAGTCAACAAAAAGTCAACATTTTGTTTTGAAGATATATTGAGCATGGAAACTCCAATTGAGATGAGACCAAAAAGGTTGGTTAGAGGACTCTTAGAGATTTCCAAAAAGTCCAAGAACACTCAAAAATGTGGAAAATTGAGCAAGATACATCATTCACAAGTTGGGCAATTTTGAAGAAGTGCACAAAGAGAAATACTTCTAAAAATCAAAAACTTTGCAAATGGGCCTACTTTTTCTTCATCCAAACTTATTCCTCACACCATTAGGAATATCCAAGCCCAATGCCACGAATTTTTATTTTATTTTTCTATTTAATTTGGAATTTATTCATTTAAATACAAATTAAATTTAAAAATAGAGTATAAAATCAAAATTAATTGCAAACTTGATTTTTATTTCTTCCTTGGGATCCAATCAACTCATTAAAGGCCAGCAATTTTCGAAATTTGATGGATATGGCAAGATTGGATTGAAAATTGACCAAAATTTGAAGATTTGATTTTGTATAAAAATCAAATTTGATTGGCATTGATCATTGATTAATTCTTTCCCAAAACAACTCTGAATCCTTCTACTATATATACATGATACATACCACACGAATTAGGGTAGAAAATTTGACTCAAGAACCCTATTCCAAGCTCAAAAAAACTGTGGCACACAAGCAAGTTGCAGCCCTAGTATCAGCCGTTTTCAATCGATTTTGAGGTGTCCAACACATTCCTTGATACCTCTTGAGTCGATCCAGACCCTCACTTTGCTCAAATCCATCCAGAATCAGAAAATCCGAGTTTGGTTTGTTCTTGAAAATCCAAAATCGTATTCTATTATTCATGCATTATTAACATGTTTTGTGTTTGTTTTGTGATTAGTGATGAGTTTGCAAGCAGGCACTTTGATTACATTTCCATGGCTCGAATCGTAATATACCATAGCTAGGTTTTCTGAGCTCGATTTAGGGCTTTGCTTAAATGAAAAAATTAGACCATGAGACCTATACCAATGCATTCGGAATGATCCCAGGAATCGAACCATGTCTTTAGAATTCATTTATATTATGTATGCTGGTTTTTGATTTTGTCAGGGCCTGTAGCGTCGAACAATGGCCGACGCTGAGCTTTTAAAATTCAAATTGGGATGATGAAGATTGGCGAGACGAGGCAACCAGACGCGACACATGTTCACATTCCACTCGCCCGATTCTGACACGCTGCCTGCCTCGATGGCAAAGGCGTGGGGATATGAGAGCAAGGTCTCCAGTTCGATCCTTGGCCATGGCAAGAGTATTTTTTACAAAGATTACAAACTTTTCATATTTTTCTTATTATTTAATATTTTCCATGCATTTTAATTTCTTTTCATATTTTTATTTATGCATTAAAAAATTACCAAAAATTATTTTTCTTTTTACATTATTTTCAGAAAATCTTTATTTAATTTATAAAATTAAAAAATACAATTTTGCATGCATATTTATTTTTATTCATAATTTAGCATTTAAATCAATTTTAATTAGTTTTAAATTATTAAATTGCATCTAAAAAATCCCAAAAAATTATTTTAGCATATTTATATTATTTCCAGCATGTCATATTTTTCTCATTCAAAAATTTGCATTTTTCTAACATTTTTTCTCTTGTTCGATTCATTTCGTATTTTCCGATTTCTCATTCTTTTACAGGTTGTTCCGTTTCAGACGTTTTCTTTTATCGTTTTATTTTTCCAATAATATAACTGCTCATGGGATGTAATAGTTTAAATTAGGTTTTTATTTTCCGCAAGTTTAAATTATGTATCTGCCCCAAAGCCATGTAATAGCGTAGGACATTTATCTTTCCGCATCTTTACATTCCGCATTTTAATTTCCGCACCCTATAAACTGCTAGTAACTAGGCGTATATGGCAAGACTAAAATCAATGTAGCCCACTAATTTTCAAAGATAAAATATCTGAAATCAACACACTCTTTTCACACATGCACCCCTTAGGGTAATTATCTCTCGTTGCCTTACGAATTCAAACGGTCATGTCCCTCGAACGTAGAGGTATTCTAGCACTGCCTTCAAACAAATCATCATAGTCCCTTCGATACAAAGATCATAAGACCCACGTGTCGCCTCCGAATACATGATCTTGACCCTTGATTGTCGCCTACGAAAAATGATGACAGTCCCTTCAAATGTGCTAGGATACTTCCTACAAGTTGCTTTCTATGACCATCCGATGTCCCTTCGAATGTCCCGCCTACATCCAACGAATGGAGTTACCTACCAACTAATGGTATGGATAGCACTATTCTAAAGGAACGTAAAATAACACGAAAACGACCAATTCTGAGTAGGTAATAAGACTTTTAGTTGCTTGCTCGATCAAAATATTTTTCACTCCTCACACTTTTGTCAAAGTTCAAAACTCTTTTCAAAACGAAACATTTCCAAACACTTTGTATACATTCCTACATGAATCATTACAAAGTCAAAGCGAAATGCCTTTTCAAAACATTTTTGTCAAACACACAGAAAGCACAATTTAAAGTGATCTAAGAGCAACTAAGAGCCCGTAGATAACTACGGATGGAAAGGGGTGCTAATACCTTCCCTTTTCATAACCTTCTCCCTTACTCAGAATCTAACGAAGGTCTTTTTCTGTACTTTTACCTTCCCTTAATTGGATAAAAATAAAAGTCGGTGGCGACTCTTGCTATCCGCACATTTGCGATACAAAACACTAAAAGGTCAGTTCACCGTATCACAGTAACCAAACAATACTTTTGTTTTAGAAGACTAGCAGTTATTTACCAAATTCCAAGGTAAACAAATTGACACGCCTAGTTGGACCAATGTTTAAGTTTTGTATAATGATTCTTTTTTGTTTCGTTGCAATATTTTTGTTTAATTTTGTGGCATGAGATTAAGTATTGGTAAATTAGCCAAAACTAGTGAACCAATACCAAAAAGGAAATATACAAGCAAGATGGTTAATCCACCTAGCAACAATGAATACTAACCACCCCCTGTGATAAGGGAAAGTACGAATGCATTTGTTTGCAACTGATGTTCAAGCAAGTACAATGGGAATATTGACAAATACTTATAGCGGTCCAATTATATCCTCAATGCATACACAGAGTCCCCTAGTGACCCCAAGACCACCACAGACAAACAATTTCAGACATTTTGCTTCTAGATTCATAATGTCAATGGATGACCGCAAACAAATTTATATCATGCCAACAACAATGATGGCAGGCCTAAATACAACAATGTTTCATAACCCAGAGATATCTACCTTTTCACCTTTATAAATATGAAGATCATGAAATTATAACATAGGATGAAATGTCCCACCCCCAGTCGATTGGCTGCTCAATTTCCTACCCTCACAACGAACTACATAGAGGCATTTCGACAACAAATGGATGATAGAAATCATGAAATGGTTGGTGTTTTAGCCTAACAAATGGGTACAATTTTAATCCATTAATCCAAAGTGTTACCCAACCAGACCAATAAAATGCCTGATTTAATAAGCAATTGGTAGCATAGATAGCACAAATTGTGAATTTCTTTGGCATCACTCGAGCCCGATTTAACATCCCCATTGAGATTGGATGAGAGAAAACCAAGGATTAATAGTCAAAGAGGACCCAACAATCAATCAAACCCATCAAATTGCACAAAATGTTGGCAAAGTCAATTGGGGACCAATAATTGAATAACTTAGGATCGAACAAGTCATACCAATGGAAGTTCAAGCCCCAAGGGTAGTAATGGTCAACCGAAACCAAGATGTTGACGAATTCCTTAAACGTGTTTGACAAGATGAATACCTAAGAGAAAATAATTTGGCAGCCATGGTCGAAAGAACAATGGCTTAAAATGGGGTAAATATAGGCCTTTGAAGGCCAAATTATACTTCCCTTTTGTTTGAATATGTTCTACATAGTGAGTTACCCAAGGGTTGAAAAGTCCCAAAGTTCACAAAATTCCTTGGCGACACCAGTGAATCTATTGTCTAACATATAGCCAGCTATCTTACCGAGGCAAGGAGCATAACAACACGAGTCTTTTCAGCATGCTTTGGCCTCACTCACACGCTTTTCGGGAAACTTCCCAAAAGGTCACCCATCCAATACTACTCCAAGCCAAGCACACTTAACTGTGGAGTTCTTATGGTTAGGCTACCGAAAAGAAGATGCATCTTGTTGGTATAGGTAGTACCAATTAATCCTTATAAGCCTCCTTCAATCATGCAATCTCATACCTACATAGTCTTAGGATCCCTCTCATTCCGATGTGGCGACCACTCTTAGCCTCTCTAGCCTCGAGTGTTACATGGGGTATAACCACCCCTCGCCTTCTTTGGCCTCGGGTGTTACATGTCCACCAGCTTCCGCATAGTTTGTCCTCGAACCACATCATACTGTGAGAGGTATGGCTTTGATACCATTTGTAACGCCCCTAACGATCTTCAGGATTATCAACTGACCCCACAAACTAACACGAGTCTTTTCAGCATGCTTTGTCCTCACTCGCATGCTTTCCGAGAAACTTCCTAGAAGGTCACCCATCCCAATACTACTCCAAGCCAAGCACGCTTAACTGTGGAGTTCTTATGGAACAGGCTCCCGAAAAAAAGATGCATCTTGTTGGTATAGGTAGTACCAATTAATCCTTATAAGCCTCATTCAACCATGCAATCTCATACATGCATAGTCTTATGACCCCTCTTATTTCGATGTGGCGACCACTCTTAGCCTCTCTGGCCTCGAGTGTTACATACGGTGTAACCACCCCCGTCTTCTTTGGCCTCGGGTGTTACATTATTCCATGATCAATTTTATATGGGACAATCCAAGATTAGTATCAAAGAATTGGCTAGTATCAAAAGAAAGTTTACAGATACAATTGATGATCACTTAAACAAGTTTTGTTTGTTGAAGGCAATGTGTTTTACACAAGTGCTAGAATATGAGTTGGTCCAAATGGCTGCAGTCGGTTTAGATTATTCCATTCGAAAGAAGTTGGATACTCAGTACTTGGGGAACATGACCCAATTAACGAATTGAGTTCAACAAGTGGAACATATGTAACACCCTTCTAAAACTCCACAAATATTATAAATAATACATCAGAGTATTACACCAAAAGAGTGTCACATATTCATATAAAACATCACACATGCAAAACATATCATGCTCTATAACAAGACTTCTCAAAAATTAAAATAGTTATCCCTTTAAAAAAAATTTAAACAACTATGTCTAACCACATGTAATAGAAGTCATATCTCCTTCCGAATTTCAAATGTACTTGGTGGTTGGTGATGTCATGTTCATCATTTTAGGTTGCTGTAGGCATACTCTATAAGATATGCTTTAAATATAGGACATGATATGCGTTGGAGAAAACTCAACAACCGCGAAAATATATTAAGACAAGTAGTAAGATGAATTAAGTGGGAAAAAACTAAAAACAATTTGAACGTAATAGGAAAAATACCATTTTTAGTCCTTTAACGTTAAGTTAGGGTTCATTTTGGTCCTTCAATTTTAAAAACGACAATTTTAGTCCCTCAATTTTTTAAAACGTGCCACGTTAGTCATTTCCATCCAAATTTGATTAACTACGTCAATCATTTATTGACGTGTAACCTTAGCGGCAAAAAAAATGGGCGCTATATGTTTTTTTTGGGTTTTAATTTAATTCTTCATCTTCTTCACCAAAACCATTTAAAATTAAAAACCCATTTTTGAATTTTAACTCAAAACCCATCTGTTTTTTAGTTAGTAACTACATGTAATTTAATTAACTTCTTTATTATTAATCAACTAGTACTTCTACCCGTGCGATGCACATGACAAATTGTTGATAAATATTGTATTTTTATAATAAAAATATGAATGTGTTAACCGAATTTCGATAAAAGGTTGTTTGATGTCGAAGAAGTACTTATTTCAAATAGAGTCCAAAAGTTAAGACAAATTGGCATCAACAAAGAGTAGTGAATTGAAGAATGATTGGTTAGAGAAATTAGAGTTATTACTCTAAAACCCTTCGATTTCGAGCAAGGTGTGGGTTTCGATTTTTGCATCTCCATGTTTTAATTATAAGAGCTTTAGTTCAAGAGCTGAGGCGGTCAAAGGGGGAATTACTTATGATTTGAGTAGAAAGAAACAGAAATCCACTTCGCTAGCGTGAGATTCGAAATTCAAATAAAAGGCGCCATTTGCAGAGGACGCATGGAGGCCAATAAACGAAAGAAGCATGCATGCTTCGAACGTGGCGTAATTTTAGAGCAAGGCCGTTACGGTCGAAATACTATAAATAGGTGTTCTAATGTTAGAATTTGTGTGTTCACTTGTGTACTGGAAAATCTCACATACTCAAATTACCGTGATTTAGGGAAAAGAGTTGAAGATAACATGTACGTATTGAACATCATTACAATGTCTTTTCATAATTTAAATTCAAGTTATTTTACATTCACTTCGCCTTTACAGTTTCTTTGTTTCTGAATCTTTTTGTTTTCCCTTTACATTTCGTTCAAACACTTTATTTTCCGGAAAAAACTTTACTTTATTGTTCGCTTTGTTTCATCAAACACTTTAGATTTCGTAAGTCTTTATTTCATTTACCAAAATCCTTCATATTTTATCTGTTTCATTACAGTCTTGCATTTAATTGTCAAATCTATAGTTTAAATCGAAGCCAATTATTAGCCTACAAATCATTCAGTCAATGCATCTTCTTAGACAAATTTAGAGAAAAAGTTTAAGAGTTCTACGTTCTATATTAAAAGATACAAATCTGTAAAACAATGGATATAAACATGAAATTGAATTATGACACATGTCCTAGGATCAATCTAGTCGATCCTGCAAGTAACCAGTAATTGGAAGACTAGCGGTTGTTTACTAGAAATCACTGTAAACAAAATGTTTGAAAATAATATATATATATATATATATCTTCTTATTATAAAATTAAAAAAAATACATTCCACTAATATAATAAGAATATGAAACATAAAATGCCATTTTTCTGACTTTCCCTGCAATTGAATAAAAATAAAGTAAATCCATCTTTGAGATTTAAAAACAAATAGCAATTTGAACAAACTTACAAAATATTCAAAAGTTAAAAGTTAATCAAAATAGCAATTTGAATAAACTTACAAAATATACAAATGTTGAAAGTGAATTAAAATAGCAATTTGAACAAACTTACACAATATGTAATTGTGCATCAAAACCTTTCGAATTTGTAGTTGACATTGTCCACCTATTATAAAAAAGTAAACGTCGCATAAATTAAAACAATTTACTGATATAGAGGAAGTCAATACATGAAAAAATATATGTGGGTGAAGAACTCCCAATACACATTTTCTATACCAGAACGTTGATTTGAGTAACCTTGATGTGAGTTTAGGGTTTGGAGAATATAAGAAAAAATTGGAGGTTGAATCTTTTTGTACTAAAATTATGATAATAGTAAAGTAATTGAAAATTGCACCGGAAGTTGAAAAACACGCAGAATTAAAATTGTAGAAGAACTGAAGAGTTAGATTCAAAGAATGAGGAAAAGGTAAAGTAGAACAACATTGAAGATTTTTCTTTTCACTGAACCGTCTTACTAAAGAGGTGATGGGGTAATTACATAAATAAAATAATAATAATAATAATAGGGAGTCGCAAATTATTTTGCGAGGGGCTTTCCACGTCGCCTATTTGCTAGGGGCTAACCCCCACACAAAATGCAATCTCAATTTTCAATCTCATCTTTACTGCTTTTTGTTTGACTTGCTTGCTATATCTTTAAGGGTTGCTTGGGTATTATATCTGTGGGGGATCCTACACCCGGATCCGGGTTTCCTTTTAGGTAAGTAGCAATAAATCGTCGCGACCGTTAGACGTATATCAAAACGGTCAACATGATGGCTACGTTAGTGTGACACTTTGGATGTCCTGATACTCTTCATTTCCAAGTTAAGGATAGTATTTGGCTTCTGCGTGGTGTCATCAAGCACTAACTAAACTTTTAGAACCTTAATTGACCCATCTTGGCCATTAGAAGGTAGTGAGATGGCCGGCTTTGGTGCAGACTAAGGTTGGTTGATACTCGATGCTACGCTCATTGATATCAGACTTTTGGGATATTTTCGTCGACCACTTGGTAGTCGTATTGAAATAAACGCCTACGAGAAAGATCAATGATGTGAGATTCCTAGAACCCGGTTACTATTATAGGACAGGATGAACCAACTCAAACTTTTGGTGGGGTAATCACCTATACCTCATGCAAGCCTTAAACCTAGGCTCATTGTGTGAATTGCTTGTGTGTGCCAAACATGACATCATGACATCATTTGCATTGCATATCATTTCTAACTATTTCAAGGACCTAGGGATTTATCTTTGCTCTGTTTTGTAGGGATTATGGCTTCTAGAAAGACTATCCGAATCAACTTCATGGGTATACCTTCTCAACTCAAAGAATTGGTTTCAGAAATTCCCGACCATGCTCAGTTCATCAAAAGACATGGTTATCTACTTGATTTGGTTATCTCCGGTTTTGAAGAAGATATGATGCATGTCCTATTTCAGTTCTTTGACCCAAAACACCATTGCTTTACATTCCCAGATTATCAGTTAGTTCCTACCTTGGAAGAGTTCTCTAAGCTACTTGGGGTACCTATTCTTGACCAAATGCCATTCACCAGTTTAGAAAAGGTCCCTAAGTACGAAGACATCGCATCAGCCTTACATCTTAAGCGCTCAGACATTGAAGCCAATTGGGAAACCAGAAGTGGAGTTAAGGGTTTACTTGCCAAGTTCTTAATTAAGAAAGCCCGAGAATTTCTCAAAGTTATGAGTTTCCATGCGTTTGAAGACATTGTGGCCTTGCTAATCTATGGTTTGGTTCTATTCCCTAACTCGGATCAATTCATAAATGTCAATGCCATCAAGTTGTTCCTTACTCGTAATCCTGTGCCTATTTTACTTGGAGACATCCTACATTCTCTCCACACTCGTACTATCAAAAGACAAGGAACTCTCATGTGTTATATCCCGTTACTTTCCAGGTGGTTTATTTCGCACCTTCCTCCATCAGTTTTGAAGAACGAACAAAGGTTGAGATGGTCTCAAAGACTAATGTCACTCTCTCATTCAGATATCTGTTGGATCCTTTTCTCTCAAAAGGACTTCACCTTCATTGAGCGTTGTGGAGAATTCCCTAATGTACCGCTACTTGGTATAAGGGGAGGTATTACTTACAACCCTTCCTTAGCTCTACGCCAGTTTGGTTTTGCTCGAAGAGATGGTCCACATGATATGCTTCTCCAAGATATTGTGTTCGACTACAATCACGATCTCCAGAATTACCGATGAAGGTTCATGCACGCTTGGGGCATGGTAAAGAAGACTGATACCAAGACCTTGGGGCACCAGAACTCCATTCCTTGGGAACCTTACCTCAAATGGGTGCGAGCTCGAGCTCAAAACCTCATGATGCCATTCACGCCTGTTTTACCAGTAATTATGGAACCTGCTGCTATAGGTGACGTACCCTATACCGTTCTCCATCCCGACATGCCTACTGATTTTGAAGACTTGAAGAGATCATGGATTCAGCTTAAAGAAGAGAGGGATACCTTTCAAGCTCAGTGCTATGCAAGTGAGAAGAAAGTGCTAGAGTTGACAAAGCTACTTCACGAGGAGCGAAGCATCAACGCCTACCTCGACACCAAGAGGAAGCGCCCATCGGAGACTTAGAGCTTTCGGATTTTTATGCTTTTCTGTTGTTCTTGTCTTGAACTATCTTTTGTACTTAAAAAGAAAAAGAATAATAAAAAGAGTACTAATAAATGTTTGTTCATTGCTTGTTTAACAAATTTAAATCTCTAAGGTCCTTGAAAACATTGCATTGCATTCGCATAAACATCGCATAGCATAGCATTGCATCACAGGTACATTGAAGATTGGTTTTCTCATTTGCTCGCTATTTATTTTTGCAGAAATGGCTCTTGAACAGTCTGTCAAAGATCTTCAGGCTCAGAATGCTCAGTTTCAGTAGATGTTCACCAGCTTGGTCCAAGGCCAAGAAGATCTGAAGAAGCTCATCAACAGAAAGAAGAAGGTTGTTGGTCTTCTCAACATGGGCAGACGCTACAAAGGTGGTCCTAAGAGGGTCAGTCGAATTGAGCTCTTTGAAGGAAGTGTTAAGAAGGAGGATGAGCAAAGTAACAAGGGTGATGGTGAAGGTTGTCAGCATGAGCCTGAGAAAAACTATGATGATGGCCAATACTCTGATGAAGATGACAAGTACAAGCAACTTGAAGACCGTCTGAATGCTGTGGAAAACCTGAAGATGTCCGGGCTAAATTTTGATGATCTGAGTCTTGTTCCGGGTGTTGTGATTCCTCCCAAGTTCAAAGTTCCAACTTTTGCTAAGTATGATGGCATGTCTTGCCCTAAGCTGCATTTGAAATCCTATGTTCAGAAGATCAATCCCCACACTGATGACAGAAAGTTGTGGATGCACTATTTTCAAGAGAGTTTGTCCGGAACCCAGTTGGAGTGGTATTATCAGCTAGAGAATGACCGTATCCGTACTTGGAGTGACTTAGCAGATGCTTTCTACAGACAGTATGAGTACAATACTGAATTGACACCCACTCGCATGCAACTACAAAGCATGTTTATGGGTCGTGACGAGAAGTTCAAAGAGTATGCTTAGAAATGGAGAGATCTAGCAGGTAGAGTTCAACCACCCTTGTCCAATAGGGAGTTGGTTGATATGTTTATGGGAACACTGACAGGCCCATTCTTCAATCATCTGATTGGAAACTCTTCAGCCGGATTCACCGAGCTGATTCTGACAGGCGAGCGTATTGAAGCTGGTATCAAGAGTGGGAAGATTCATGTGGAGTCTTCAAATGTCGCGAAGAGATCTTTTGGTGGTAAGAAAGAAGCTAATGCTGTGTATGGTCAGAAAAGCCGAGCCAAGACCGACTGCGCTCAATCTGTGGGGGCAGTTGTGATCTCCAATCCTACATCAGCACAACCTCAGCGAGACAGCGTGCGTAACTAGAACGCGCAACGAAGACAGTTTACAAAGATCAACATGCCATTGTCGCAAGCCTTGCAACACATGTTGAAAGCAGAGCTGATTACATTAAGGGATCCTCCTCAGAATGTCAACACTTCCTCTCCGAGATACAATCCTAATGCTAAGTGTGCTTACCATTCCAACAGCCCAGGGCATAGTACTGATGATTGTTGGGCTTTGAAGAACAAGATTCAAGACATGATTGAAGCTAAGCTGATTGAGTTTGACCCCCCTGTTGAGACTCCGAATGTGATCAACGCGCCTATGCCCAACCATGACAAGAGTTCCAATGCTGTTGGTGATGATACTTATGTTTTCAACATAGATGACTTGACCATTCCTCTGATGACTGTTAAGAAGAATCTGTTGCAAGCCGGTGTCAATCCAGGATGCCCAGAGAATTGTCGTTGGTGCCCGTCTGCGTCTGATGGTTGTGCTTGGTTGAGAAGACGTGTCCAGCGCATGATGGATAACCGTGAGATACTATTTCTGAAACCACCTGTGCAAAAGCTGTGTGAAGAAATGTCTAAGTTGAAGATTGACAACGCGAATGAAACTGTACCATCTGTGTGAGATACCTTGGGGAAGCCAAGTGGAAAGTATGATTACATGGTGAAGTACACTATTCCTGAAAGCTACAAGATTCCTATTGAAGATGTTAAGGCGACCGGATGGGGTGACGATTTCCCAGAAGATTATGCTGATGTTAACACTATAAGGATTTCCTCTGCTGATCCTGTGCCTAGAGTGGCACCTCTCATTATCACTTCTCCCAGACCAGTTTCGTATTCCTCTGACAAAGCTATTCCTTGGGATTATGGATCTGATGTTTACTATCATGGCGTCAAGCAAGACCCTCTGACCATTGAAGATCTTACAGTTGAAGCTACCATTCCTAACATTAACAACATCACCGGATCTAGTAAGGTGACCAGAACCGGAAGGGTATTCTCTCCAGATATCTCTCCTCCAAAAGACACTGCGACTCCAGCTCGCATTCCAGCTATTCAATCCATTCCCCAAGCTAGAGGGAAAGAACCAGTGACTCATCCTGCTCAGCCAGAAGTACCAAAGGAAGTTACTGAAGACACCTCCAAACGAGAAATGGAGGAAATTCTGAAGATTATCAAAAAGAGTGACTACAATGTTGTGGGACAGTTGGGACAAACTCCGTCCAAGATATCCATGCTTGCTCTGCTCTTGTGCTCTGAGGCTCATGCTAACGCCTTGGTGAAGTCTCTGAAGAATGCTCATGTGCCGCAAGACACTACCACTGGTCAATTTGAAGTTTGTATTGCTAGCTTGGCTGCCAACAACGGCCTAGGCTTCTCTGATGCTGATTTGACTCCTGCCGGAAGGAAACACAACAAAGCCTTGCACATCTCTGTTGAATGCAAGGGTACTACATTGTCTCATGTCTTGGTGGATACCGGTTCCGCTCTGAACATCCTTCCAAAGACTGCTTTTGATCGACTTGATATCGAAGGGTTGGTTCTGAGACCCAGTGATATAATTGTGAGAGCTTTTGATGGTTCTAAGCGAACAGTGCTTGGAGAGCTCATTCTGCCTGTCAAAGTCGGTTCCCAGATTTTTGACTCTACTTTCTTTGTCATGGACATCCGTCCAGCTTATTCTTGCCTACTTGGACGCCTTGGATACATGGGCATATTTCTACCTTGCATCGGTTGAAGTACCGGTGAAAGGGAAAGTTGTTACATGTGGTGAAGAAGAGTATTTGGTCAATCATCTACATTCATTCCGATACCTCGAGATGGAAGGAGAATTCTTCGAGACTGTCAAGCTTTTGAAACAATACCCAGTCATGCCTGCTGACTCTCCTGCCACTGAAGTTACCCAAGCTCCGCCTAGGATGGCCTCGCTAAAAGATGCTCAAGTGCAGTTGAAGAAGGTGGTAGTGCTATTTGGGGTCAGCTCCCTAATCTTCCTTTCAAATCCGACAAGACTGGTTTAGGCTTCACCATCAAAGGTCAGAAGATGATACGCCAGCGTGCCGCCAACTTCCTTTCCGCATCGCCGAGTGGAATCCATGCTATAGAAGAACGACAACGACTCGACATCGCAAGTGGATCTTCCCAACTCCGCACAATGGGCTCAAGAATTGGAAGATCAAGACGTCATACCAATCTCCTTTAGTCAGGAGTAATTGCTCTTGTTTTGTTTTGCTTTTCGTATTTCTTTATGTTTTGAACAATAAACTTTGAAAGCCTAGTGCCTTGCCCGGGGCATCATGGCTCGTTTGCGAGGGTTATTATCTGTTGTTTGCGCGTTTTCATTCAATAAATTCGTTGGACTTTTGCATTCAATTGTTTGTTTTCTTTCTTTACTTTATCACCCCTTCAAAAAGCTATGTGTTTCTTACACACACCCACGTGATACACTGTAGAATCACTCCGAATCTCGTTGATAACAGCTATGCTATTACTAAATATGACTTCGATAATCCGATCTACCAAGCCGAAGACGAAAGTGAGGAAGATTGTGAAGTGCTAGGAGAACTTGCCAGACTTCTACAGCAAGAGGAGCAAGTTATACAGCCACACGAAGAGCAAGTTGAGGTTGTGAATTTGGGCACTAACGAAGACAGAAAAGAAATCAAGATAGGAGCGGGTCTTAAGAACAGTGTTAAAGAAAGGTTGGTTCAGATGCTACGAGACTATGTTGAGGTTTTTGCTTGGTCATACGAAGACATGCCGGGTTTGGACATTGATATTGTGGTACACCGATTGCCGACAAAAGAGGGTTTTCTCCCAGTGAAACAGAAGGTTCGTCGCATGCGTCCTGAGATGTCAGAGAAAATCAAAGCTGAAGTTATGAAGCAGTTCAACGCCGGTTTCTTAGTTGTTACTTCCTATCCACAGTGGGTTGCAAACGTGGTACCCGTACCTAAGAAGGATGGCAAGGTACGAATGTGTGTGGATTATAGAGATCTGAACAAAGCAAGTCCGAAAGACGATTTTCCACTTCCTCATATTGATGTTCTGGTTGACAACACCGCTCAGCATAAGGTTTTCTCCTTCATGGATGGTTTCTCCGGTTACAATCAGATCAAAATGGCTCCCGAAGACATGGAAAAGACTACTTTTGTTACACAGTGGGGCACTTTCTGCTACAAGGTTATGCCGTTCGGACTGAAGAATGCGGGCGCCACTTATCAGCGTGCTATGGTGACGTTATTTCATGACATGATTCATCACGAGATAGAGGTCTACGTCGACGACATGATAGCTCGATCACAGACTGAAGAAGAACATCTTGATCATCTACAGAAACTGTTTGATAGGTTGAAGAAGTACAGACTGAGACTTAACCCTAACAAGTGCACTTTTGGAGTCAGATCCGGAAAACTCCTAGGGTTTGTTGTCAGTGTAAAGGTATCGAGGTTGATCCCGCCAAGGTTAAAGCTATTCAAGAGATGCCAGCCCCCCGCACCGAGAAAGAAGTCAGAGGTTTCTTGGGCCGATTGAACTACATTGCCAGATTCATTGCACACTTAACTGCTACTTGTGAGCCAATCTTCAAGTTACTTAAAAAAGATCAAGTAGTGGAATGGAATGACGATTGCCAGATCGCTTTTGACAAAATCAAGAAGTACCTACAGAATCCTCCTATCCTGATGCCGCCCGCCGAAGGAAGACCTCTTATCATGTACTTGACAGTGTTAGAGAATTCAATGGGGTGTGTGTTGGGGCAACATGACGAGTCCGGTCGAAAAGAGCATGCAATATACTACCTTAGCAAAAAGTTTACCGAATGTGAAACAAGATACTCACAGCTCGAGAAAACTTGCAATGCTTTGGCTTGGGCTGCTCGCCGACTAAGACAGTATATGTTGACTCACACTACCTTGTTGATTTCCAAGATGGATCCGATAAAATACATATTTGAGAAACCAGCTCTCTCAGGAAGAATAGCAAGATGGCAAATGATCTTGACCGAATATGACATCCAGTACACTTCTCAGAAAGCAATCAAAGGAAGTGTAGTGGCCGATCATTTGGCTCATCAAGCCGTAGATGACTATCAGTCTATGCAGTTCGAATTTCCAGATGAAGATGTTTTACTAGTTACCGATTATGAAGAACCAGGACCATACGATGGACCTGAACAAGGATCCCGATGGACCATGGTTTTTGATGGAGCCTCAAACGCACTTGGCAATGGCATTGGCGCCATCATTACATCCCCTGCAGGCGGACACACGCCTTTCACCGCCAGACTTTGTTTCAGTTGCACGAACAACATGGCCGAATACGAAGCGTGCATTATGGGCATTAAAGCTGCTATTGACCTAAGAATCAAGTTCTTGCAAGTGTATGGAGACTCAGCTTTAGTGATCAGTCAGATTAAGGGCGAGTGGGATACGAAGCATCCGAATCTTATTCCGTATCGAGAGCATGTTCTGAGTTTGATCCCCTACTTCGAAGAGATCACTTTCAATCACATTCCACAAGAAGAGAATCAGTTGGCAGACGCATTGGCTACTATGGCATCTATGTTCAAAGTCAGATGGGACAACGAGGCTCCCCAGATCATCATTGAGAAGTTTGACGAACCAGCATATTGTTACGAGCTTGACACAGAAGAGAAACCTTGGTACTATGACGTGAAGAGGTATCTTGAGACTCATGAATATCCCGCAGGGGCATCTGTCAACGATAAGAAGTTCATGAGGAGATTCGCTTCTAAATTCTTCCTCAGCAACGGCATCTTATACAAGCGCAACCATGATCTGTGCTTACTCCGCTGTGTAGACCAGAAAACAGCAATACGCATCATGGAAGAGTTACACGAAGGCGCATTTGGTACCCACTCCAGTGGACACACCATGGCTAAGAAGATTTTGAGAACAGGTTACTATTGGTCCACCATGGAAGCTGATTGTCACCGCTACGCTCGATCTTGTCACAAATGCCAGATTTATGCAGACAAAGTACACGTCCCTCCAATACCTCTGAATGTTCTAACAGCTCCTTGGCCTTTTGCAATGTGGGGCATTGACATGATTGGAGAAATTAAGCCCACAGCTTCCAACGGACATCGTTTCATCCTTGTGGCAATTGATTACTTTACCAAGTGGGTAGAGGCAGCCTCGTTCGCATCTGTTACCAGGAATGTTGTGGCTCGATTCATCAAGCATAATCTTATCTGTCGGTATTTGAAATTTGGTTTGGTCAAATTAAAGAATTTAATGATCAATAGGGATGCGAAGCTAAAATGTCGAAATTGGGACTTGTCGACCAGAAAGAGAAAAGTATGACAAGATATTTGGAAATTGGTCTAGTCGACCAAAGGATGAAGGATAAGTAAAATAGTCGAAATTGGTCTCGTCAACCAAAGGGAGTTCAAGACTTAGAAGGATTCTTGATGATTCAGTCTTGCTAGAATGTAACGTTGAAGCAAGCCAGAAGCAGGAAGATTCGAATTTTGAAGTCAACAGTAGTTACCAGCAGTTTGAGTTCTAATTGAGCATCAAGTAGGTGGCGAAAGCTGGAGGAGCAATTTTTTTTAGGCTAAGATATGTGTTAGTAGATAATGTACATAGGCAATTACATTGTAGTAACTATAAATAAGAAGGTTCAATATAGATTTTTGGGTGTTCACTTGTACTAAAATCACTTGTCAAACTCGATTATTCCAAGTGTAAGGAAGCAAATAGTGCAGAAGTGTTTGATGTACGTGAATCACCATTTACATTTCAATGCAAATCCTTTAATTTTCAATTATCTTTTTTGAATACTTTACTTGCTTTCTATTTACTTTTGAGCAATCTCTTTACATTGTTTTCTGCTTCATGTAAACAATTCAACACCTTATGTCAGTCACGAGTTATCAGTCAGTCGGTCTATTGATTCTTGAACAATTATTTTATATTATTGTTTGGTTCGTATGAACACCTTCTGTCGGTCATGAGTCACCAGTCAGTAGGTCGAATCATAGTGTGTAAAGCTTATGTTGTACTGGTTCCCTTATTCATAGAAAATTGTTTCTCATATTAAGGATTTCGACATAACAAGTATATTTCAAATTCTTTGCACATGTCTTAAGATCAAATGGTCGATCTTGCGAGTGACCCTTAGTTCTTAGGGCTTTGGGAGGACCAACAGTTGTTTACCATTTTCCACAATAAACACCTACATGGTATTCCAATGAGATCCCAAAAGTTACATGAATATGTATGCTCAGCTAAGTCTACTACAAAACTATTAGTCAAGATTACATGGGTAACTTGGAATGTCAATTGTCCCGCATAAGTTGTTGTCCACTAGAAATCTTTTCTATATCTCTATCCAATATCTTAAGTGTTTTAGACATGATTTTTCCCTTATACCCATTAACTTTTTCCCTCAAAGTTGCAAACTTACCCATAAGATAAGATCTAATCCATTCAAACATAGTTATGATTGGTTTGTCCCTTTGAAGCAAGATAGTTGCATTAAAATATTCACTTAAGTTATTCATCAAGATATCACATTTACTATACAGAGTAAAAGCATTTTTACATCACTTGGGATTTTGGAATTGCCTCCAACCATTCAAAAGCATCATTTCTGTATCTTTAACCTTTTGCATATATTGGTCATGAGCCTTAAAATATATTGTTTTTATTGCAGCCATCATAAGATCCCTAAATAGGGTACCACCTCCAAACTTCTTTTTGAAGTTAGCATACATGTGTCTGACACATAACCTATGTTCATAGGCTGGATATTGCTCCTCAAACACTTGTACAAAACCCTAAAAAAATAATGAAACCAAGTGGAAGAAAGTGAATAACAAATAAAATAACTAATTTCTGATGTAAATCACAATAATTACACTAAATATAACATGCCTTTTGTTGGTCAGAAATGAAGCACCATCTTTTTCCACCAATGTCCTCCAAAAGGAGCTGCATAAACCAACTCTAAGTGTCCTTAGATTCGGTTTTGACCACTCCAAAAGCTAATGGCAAATACTGGTCATTTGAATGCCTTGCAACAGTTATTAACAAAATTCCACCATATTTGTATTTTAGGTGACATCCATCCAATCCAATAAATGGCCTACAAGCCAAATTCGGGGCTTTCTTTGTTCCATCAAAGCACATATAACACCTTTAAAACCTTGGAAGCAAACCTGGTCCAGGAGTTTGTATGTTCAACTTGAATGTATTTCCTTGGGATGTCCTCCTCAATTCAGATCCATATGATCATAATAGGTTGTATTGTTTGTTAGAGTCCCCTTCAACTACCCTTTTGGAAACCTATCTTGCCTTAAATGCCCTACATCCAGATATTTCAGTTGCATATCTTACTCTTACACGTGCAATCACATCATTCAATTTCAATTTGTTATTGTTTTTCAATCTATCAACAATTACTTTTGCCACCCATTCAGCTTTGGCACTCTTGTTACAAAATTATCTTCCACACTTGTGTTTAGCAAACAATGTCTTGATTCTAAAAGTGGTTGACGTCAACACTTTACTACACAACACGATGTAATTACATTTTTCCTTATCCTTGGAAACAACTCTACAACTCACTGCATCATTTTTCTCAAATCTCACATCCCTCTCATTCAATACATTATGCTCCAAAATACAAGTTTTAAACTGCCTCAATGATGAAAATTCCACACATACCTTAAACTTAAAATCCTTGGTTAATTTTTCTTCCTCATTAAACCTAACAACTATAGGCCTATCATCATCATTATCATCTTCAACACCACTATCAAGCTCATAAGTCAAATATTCATCTTCAATAACATGTTCCTTACCCATTTATAGAGTAATCAAACAAGGTTTCGTATCCTCTTCAGCATCTGCAGCATTTCCATCTTCTGCAGTAGTTAGACTTTCTATATCCTCTTCAACATCTGCAGCATTTCCATCATCTGTAGTAGTTAGACTTCTTATACCCTCTTCAACATTTCCCTCATGTACTTGGTATGGGCTCAACATAAATTTCAATATCACCTACATTAGTATGGACAAAGGCAACCATCTCAATAACATCACCATCATCCTTAAATGGTTTTAGGCCTGGTTCTAAACTTCTCGCATCATGTTTCCACCACATCCTAAATTTTTTGAAATCAAACCCAAGTTCCATGGTCTTAATTAAATCACAAGCATCAAAAAAAGACCACGATGCAAATTCTTGCCCATTAAAAGCATAAACTTCCCCACCCTCGTAGGTTAAAATGAGTTCTTTTACAAAACGACCCTTTGTGTAAAATATTCACTTAAATATGACCATCTCTAAAAATCAGAATGAAAATGAAATGTAAAGCTTGGACCCACAAAAATGGGAAATCCTAAAAAATGGAATAGAAAATAATACAACTGGACCTACCTCGGATTCTTTTGTCGAGGGACCATAATGGTTTCAACTTCTAACTTGTTTTGTCTGGGACCACAATGATATATTAAGAAGAAGACAACCTTGAATCTATGACCATGGCAGCAACAAACAAATCGTGATTGCAATAAGCTTTTTTAATTGAAGAAAAAATACGGAGGAGTTGTTACAAATTAACCCAATTTATGGAAAGGAACGTAGCAATGGAAGGAGATGGTTTTAGGGTTCATTTCAAAACTGAGAAAAACCCTATGTGTTTCTCTAAGCGTAGATGAAACATCACAAGGTATGCTAGTTACTGAATATTGTGGCATCCAATGACTTATACACATCAAATGAAAAAATGCCACATGTTTAACCACATATGCTTCCGTTAAGTGGATTTAACAACAGGGATGTAATATAGGGACGATTCTTTGAACAAAAAATTTAGAGGGACTAAAACCAGTGTTTGGTATATTTATAGGGACTGAAAACATTATTTAACCCTTAATAATATATAACATTTGAGATGAAAATTTTATGATATAATCAAACGTTTGTGCTTGAGTGACAATTGAGTCTTTGCAAAACACGACATTTTGAAGAATATTGAGTTTGATTTCTAGAAGAAACAACACTTGGCCAGTGCATATGCCTCCGTAACATGATTAGGATTACTCAATCTACTTTTTAGATCGGAAATCGGTGCGAAAGCTAGAAAAAAACATTATCATGTAATTTAATATTAACTTGCTTAATATTTAATTTCAAATACATTTATAAAATCATTAAAGTTATTCTAAAAGAAATACATTTTATAATTTTTATAAATTAATTAACCTTTATTTTCATAAAAAAATTCAAATAATCACAATTTCAAAACAAATACAAAACTAATCAATTTCTGGAAAAAAATTGATCACGCTGAGGAGGTACTACATTGTGTGGCGCATGCATTCAAATTAAAGAGGAGACACCACACTTCATGTGTTAGCTATAATTTTGATGTTTCCAATGAAATAATGTTCCAGGCATATTCGAAGGTTAAGTGTTGGATATTATAAGTCACTGTTTAGATAAGCATTGGTAAAAGTTATATTCCAATCTAAATTAACACAGTTGAAGTCATGTAAGGCAAAAACTTGTTTATGAAGAAGTTTGAAGTGGGGTTTGACAAATATTTAAATTAGTTTTGGCACTTATTTGATATTTTGAAAAAAAGATACGTGGAAGTCTGTACAAATGCTCAAATTTTACTTAAAGTGCCAACTCTCAAAGAAAAGAGTTTTACGAGAATGTACGTGTGAATCACCATGTTTTATTCAATTGCTAATTTACCTTTACAAATTTTCTTTTAATTTCCTTTACATTCCAGTCAGGGCATCTTTATTTTCTAGTATCATACTACACAATTTTAACAATTATTTTCAATTAAATATTATATTTGATAAGATGACTATTTAAAAACAATAAAACACCAAAACTTAACACATGTCCTATGATAAATCTAGTTGATCATGAAAGTAATCATACCCCAAAATTTGCCCTCCATCTTCTCAAGATATTTCATACATCCATACTCAAGGATTCCTCAAGAGTTGATCAGACAAACTCTCTCCTAGACAATCAACCCAAACTAGGGTTTGATATTCTCAGGTCAAGATGGACTTCCAACATCTCCAATGGTCATCATGCCTCCTCATATGCTTCAAAGATTCTCCATGTCAAGTTTCAAGCCTTACAAGTCAAGATTGCTCAGACAATTGCTCAGATGGTTGAAAATCAGTTGTATTGGACAAAAAGTCAACTGTGGTCAACATACATTCAAACTTCATGATTTTTGGTCAACATACTCATTTTGAAGTTATATTCATCATTTGATCAAGGGTTGATCATGATTCATCAAGAAAATTCAAGATTTGCTCAAAAGTCAAACTTTCTAAATTAGGGTTTCTAGATGAAAAGTCAACTGAACTTTGACTGATCATAACTTCTTCATACTTTCTCAGAAATTTTTCCACCACCTCTTGTTTTGAAGGAAATTCAATTCTCTACAACTTCATGTCTCACAAGAATGTCCAAAAAATGCTTCATTTGAGAGGTATGGCTCAAAACATTACAGGTCATTTTCAAAGTCAACAAAAAGTCAACATTTTGTTTTGAAGATATATTGAGCATGGAAACTCCAATTGAGATGAGACCAAAAAGGTTGGTTAGAGGACTCTTAGAGATTTCCAAAAAGTCCAAGAACACTCAAAAATGTGGAAAATTGAGCAAGATACATCATTCACAAGTTGGGCAATTTTGAAGAAGTGCACAAAGAGAAATACTTCTAAAAATCAAAAACTTTGCAAATGGGCCTACTTTTTCTTCATCCAAACTTATTCCTCACACCATTAGGAATATCCAAGCCCAATGCCACGAATTTTTATTTTATTTTTCTATTTAATTTGGAATTTATTCATTTAAATACAAATTAAATTTAAAAATAGAGTATAAAATCAAAATTAATTGCAAACTTGATTTTTATTTCTTCCTTGGGATCCAATCAACTCATTAAAGGCCAGCAATTTTCGAAATTTGATGGATATGGCAAGATTGGATTGAAAATTGACCAAAATTTGAAGATTTGATTTTGTATAAAAATCAAATTTGATTGGCATTGATCATTGATTAATTCTTTCCCAAAACAACTCTGAATCCTTCTACTATATATACATGATACATACCACACGAATTAGGGTAGAAAATTTGACTCAAGAACCCTATTCCAAGCTCAAAAAAACTGTGGCACACAAGCAAGTTGCAGCCCTAGTATCAGCCGTTTTCAATCGATTTTGAGGTGTCCAACACATTCCTTGATACCTCTTGAGTCGATCCAGACCCTCACTTTGCTCAAATCCATCCAGAATCAGAAAATCCGAGTTTGGTTTGTTCTTGAAAAATCCAAAATCGTATTCTATTATTCATGCATTATTAACATGTTTTGTGTTTGTTTTTGTGATTAGTGATGAGTTTGCAAGCATTCTGGGCACTTTGATTACATTTCCATGGCCTGAATCGTAATATACCATAGCTAGGTTTTCTGAGCTCGATTTAGGGCTTTGCTTAAATGAAAAAATTAGACCATGAGACCTATACCAATGCATTCGGAATGATCCCAGGAATCGAACCATGTCTTTAGAATTCATTTATATTATGTATGCTGGTTTTTTGATTTTGCCAGGGCCTGTAGCGTCGAACAATGGCCGACGCTGAGCTTTTAAAAATTCAAATTGGGGATGATGAAGATTGGCGCGGAGACGAGGCAACCAGGACGCGACACATGTTCACATTCCACTCGCTCCGATTCAGTGACACGCGTGCAGCTCGATGGCAAAGGCGTGGGGATATGAGAGCAAGGTCTCCAGTTCGATCCTTGGCCATGGCAAGAGTATTTTTTACAAAGATTACAAACTTTTCATATTTTTCTTATTATTTAATATTTTCCATGCATTTTAATTTCTTTTCATATTTTTATTTATGCATTAAAAAATTACCAAAAATTATTTTTCTTTTTACATTATTTTCAGAAAATCTTTATTTAATTTATAAAATTAAAAAATACAATTTTGCATGCATATTTATTTTTATTCATAATTTAGCATTTAAATCAATTTTAATTAGTTTTAAATTATTAAATTGCATCTAAAAAATCCCAAAAAATTATTTTAGCATATTTATATTATTTCCAGCATGTCATATTTTTCTCATTCAAAAATTTGCATTTTTCTAACATTTTTTCTCTTGTTCGATTCATTTCGTATTTTCCGATTTCTCATTCTTTTACAGGTTGTTCCGTTTCAGACGTTTTCTTTTATCGTTTTATTTTTCCAATAATATAACTGCTCATGGGATGTAATAGTTTAAATTAGGTTTTTATTTTCCGCAAGTTTAAATTATGTATCTGCCCCAAAGCCATGTAATAGCGTAGGACATTTATCTTTCCGCATCTTTACATTCCGCATTTTAATTTCCGCACCCTATAAACTGCTAGTAACTAGGCGTATATGGCAAGACTAAAATCAATGTAGCCCACTAATTTTCAAAGATAAAATATCTGAAATCAACACACTCTTTTCACACATGCACCCCTTAGGGTAATTATCTCTCGTTGCCTTACGAATTCAAACGGTCATGTCCCTCGAACGTAGAGGTATTCTAGCACTGTTGCCTTCAAACAAATCATCATAGTCCCTTCGATACAAAGATCATAAGACCCACGTGTCGCCTCCGAATACATGATCTTGACCCTTGATTGTCGCCTACGAAAAATGATGACAGTCCCTTCAAATGTGCTAGGATACTTCCTACAAGTTGCTTTCTATGACCATCCGATGTCCCTTCGAATGTCCCGTCTACATCCAACGAATGGAGTTACCTACCAACTAATGGTATGGATAGCACTATTCTAAAGGAACGTAAAATAACACGAAAACGACCAATTCTGAGTAGGTAATAAGACTTTTAGTTGCTTGCTCGATCAAAATATTTTTCACTCCTCACACTTTTGTCAAAGTTCAAAACTCTTTTCAAAACGAAACATTTCCAAACACTTTGTATACATTCCTACATGAATCATTACAAAGTCAAAGCGAAATGCCTTTTCAAAACATTTTTGTCAAACACACAGAAAGCACAATTTAAAGTGATCTAAGAGCAACTAAGAGCCCGTAGATAACTACGGATGGAAAGGGGTGCTAATACCTTCCCTTTTCATAACCTTCTCCCTTACTCAGAATCTAACGAAGGTCTTTTTCTGTACTTTTACCTTCCCTTAATTGGATAAAAATAAAAGTCGGTGGCGACTCTTGCTATCCGCACATTTGCGATACAAAACACTAAAAGGTCAGTTCACCGTATCACAGTAACCAAACAATACTTTTGTTTTAGAAGACTAGCAGTTATTTACCAAATTCCAAGGTAAACAAATTGACACGCCTAGTTGGACCAATGTTTAAGTTTTGTATAATGATTCTTTTTTGTTTCGTTGCAATATTTTTGTTTAATTTTGTGGCATGAGATTAAGTATTGGTAAATTAGCCAAAACTAGTGAACCAATACCAAAAAGGAAATATACAAGCAAGATGGTTAATCCACCTAGCAACAATGAATACTAACCACCCCCTGTGATAAGGGAAAGTACGAATGCATTTGTTTGCAACTGATGTTCAAGCAAGTACAATGGGAATATTGACAAATACTTATAGCGGTCCAATTATATCCTCAATGCATACACAGAGTCCCCTAGTGACCCCAAGACCACCACAGACAAACAATTTCAGACATTTTGCTTCTAGATTCATAATGTCAATGGATGACCGCAAACAAATTTATATCATGCCAACAACAATGATGGCAGGCCTAAATACAACAATGTTTCATAACCCAGAGATATCTACCTTTTCACCTTTATAAATATGAAGATCATGAAATTATAACATAGGATGAAATGTCCCACCCCCAGGATTGGCTGCTCAATTTCCTACCCTCACAACGAACTACATAGAGGCATTTCGACAACAAATGGATGATAGAAATCATGAAATGGTTGGTGTTTTAGCCTAACAAATGGGTACAATTTTAATCCATTAATCCAAAGTGTTACCCAACCAGACCAATAAAATGCCCAGACGAATAAGCAATTGGTAGCATAGATAGCACAAATTGTGAATTTCTTTGGCATCACTCGAGCCCCGATTTAACATCCCCATTGAGATTGGATGAGAGAAAACCAAGGATTAATAGTCAAAGAGGACCCAACAATCAATCAAACCCATCAAATTGCACAAAATGTTGGCAAAGTCAATTGGGGACCAATAATTGAATAACTTAGGATCGAACAAGTCATACCAATGGAAGTTCAAGCCCCAAGGGTAGTAATGGTCAACCGAAACCAAGATGTTGACGAATTCCTTAAACGTGTTTGACAAGATGAATACCTAAGAGAAAATAATTTGGCAGCCATGGTCGAAAGAACAATGGCTTAAAATGGGGTAAATATAGGCCTTTGAAGGCCAAATTATACTTCCCTTTTGTTTGAATATGTTCTACATAGTGAGTTACCCAAGGGTTGAAAAGTCCCAAAGTTCACAAAATTCCTTGGCGACACCAGTGAATCTATTGTCTAACATATAGCCAGCTATCTTACCGAGGCAAGGAGCATAACAACACGAGTCTTTTCAGCATGCTTTGGCCTCACTCACACGCTTTTCGGGAAACTTCCCAAAAGGTCACCCATCCAATACTACTCCAAGCCAAGCACACTTAACTGTGGAGTTCTTATGGTTAGGCTACCGAAAAGAAGATGCATCTTGTTGGTATAGGTAGTACCAATTAATCCTTATAAGCCTCCTTCAATCATGCAATCTCATACCTACATAGTCTTAGGATCCCTCTCATTCCGATGTGGCGACCACTCTTAGCCTCTCTAGCCTCGAGTGTTACATGGGGTATAACCACCCCTCGCCTTCTTTGGCCTCGGGTGTTACATGTCCACCAGCTTCCGCATAGTTTGTCCTCGAACCACATCATACTGTGAGAGGTATGGCTTTGATACCATTTGTAACGCCCCTAACGATCTTCAGGATTATCAACTGACCCCACAAACTAACACGAGTCTTTTCAGCATGCTTTGTCCTCACTCGCATGCTTTCCGAGAAACTTCCTAGAAGGTCACCCATCCCAATACTACTCCAAGCCAAGCACGCTTAACTGTGGAGTTCTTATGGAACAGGCTCCCGAAAAAAAGATGCATCTTGTTGGTATAGGTAGTACCAATTAATCCTTATAAGCCTCATTCAACCATGCAATCTCATACATGCATAGTCTTATGACCCCTCTTATTTCGATGTGGCGACCACTCTTAGCCTCTCTGGCCTCGAGTGTTACATACGGTGTAACCACCCCCGTCTTCTTTGGCCTCGGGTGTTACATTATTCCATGATCAATTTTATATGGGACAATCCAAGATTAGTATCAAAGAATTGGCTAGTATCAAAAGAAAGTTTACAGATACAATTGATGATCACTTAAACAAGTTTTGTTTGTTGAAGGCAATGTGTTTTACACAAGTGCTAGAATATGAGTTGGTCCAAATGGCTGCAGTCGGTTTAGATTATTCCATTCGAAAGAAGTTGGATACTCAGTACTTGGGGAACATGACCCAATTAACGAATTGAGTTCAACAAGTGGAACATATGTAACACCCTTCTAAAACTCCACAAATATTATAAATAATACATCAGAGTATTACACCAAAAGAGTGTCACATATTCATATAAAACAT
Source organism: Vicia sativa (assembly GCA_021764765.1). Lineage (NCBI taxonomy): Eukaryota > Viridiplantae > Streptophyta > Magnoliopsida > Fabales > Fabaceae > Vicia > Vicia sativa. The sequence continues at coordinate 203,901,825 of CM038793.1, forward strand.
CACACATGCAAAACATATCATGCTCTATAACAAGACTTCTCAAAAATTAAAATAGTTATCCCTTTAAAAAAAATTTAAACAACTATGTCTAACCACATGTAATAGAAGTCATATCTCCTTCCGAATTTCAAATGTACTTGGTGGTTGGTGATGTCATGTTCATCATTTTAGGCTGCTGTAGGCATACTCTATAAGATATGCTTTAAATATAGGACATGATATGCGTTGGAGAAAACTCAACAACCGCGAAAATATATTAAGACAAGTAGTAAGATGAATTAAGTGGGAAAAAACTAAAAACAATTTGAACGTAATAGGAAAAATACCATTTTTAGTCCTTTAACGTTAAGTTAGGGTTCATTTTGGTCCTTCAATTTTAAAAACGACAATTTTAGTCCCTCAATTTTTTAAAACGTGCCACGTTAGTCATTTCCATCCAAATTTGATTAACTACGTCAATCATTTATTGACGTGTAACCTTAGCGGCAAAAAAAATGGGCGCTATATGTTTTTTTTGGGTTTTAATTTAATTCTTCATCTTCTTCACCAAAACCATTTAAAATTAAAAACCCATTTTTGAATTTTAACTCAAAACCCATCTGTTTTTTAGTTAGTAACTACATGTAATTTAATTAACTTCTTTATTATTAATCAACTAGTACTTCTACCCGTGCGATGCACATGACAAATTGTTGATAAATATTGTATTTTTATAATAAAAATATGAATGTGTTAACCAAAGAATTTCGATAAAAGGTTGTTTGATGTCAAGAAGTACTTATTTCAAATAGAGTCCAAAAGTTAAGACAAATTGGCATCAACAAAGAGTAGTGAATTGAAGAATGATTGGTTAGAGAAATTAGAGTTATTACTCTAAAACCCTTCGATTTCGAGCAAGGTGTGGGTTTCGATTTTTGCATCTCCATGTTTTAATTATAAGAGCTTTAGTTCAAGAGCTGAGGCGGTCAAAGGGGGAATTACTTATGATTTGAGTAGAAAGAAACAGAAATCCACTTCGCTAGCGTGAGATTCGAAATTCAAATAAAAGGCGCCATTTGCAGAGGACGCATGGAGGCCAATAAACGAAAGAAGCATGCATGCTTCGAACGTGGCGTAATTTTAGAGCAAGGCCGTTACGGTCGAAATACTATAAATAGGTGTTCTAATGTTAGAATTTGTGTGTTCACTTGTGTACTGGAAAATCTCACATACTCAAATTACCGTGATTTAGGGAAAAGAGTTGAAGATAACATGTACGTATTGAACATCATTACAATGTCTTTTCATAATTTAAATTCAAGTTATTTTACATTCACTTCGCCTTTACAGTTTCTTTGTTTCTGAATCTTTTTGTTTTCCCTTTACATTTCGTTCAAACACTTTATTTTCCAGAAAAAACTTTACTTTATTGTTCGTTTTGTTTCAGTCAAACACTTTAGATTTCCAGAAGTCTTTATTTCATTTACCAAAATCCTTCATATTTTATCTGTTTCGCATTACACAGTCTTGCATTTAATTGTCAAATCTATAGTTTAAATCGAAGCCAATTATTAGCCTACAAATCATTCAGTCAATGCATCTTCTTAGACAAATTTAGAGAAAAAGTTTAAGAGTTCTACGTTCTATATTAAAAGATACAAATCTGTAAAACAATGGATATAAACATGAAATTGAATTATGACACATGTCCTAGGATCAATCTAGTCGATCCTGCAAGTAACCAGTAATTGGAAGACTAGCGGTTGTTTACTAGAAATCACTGTAAACAAAATGTTTGAAAATAATATATATATATATATATATCTTCTTATTATAAAATTAAAAAAAATACATTCCACTAATATAATAAGAATATGAAACATAAAATGCCATTTTTCTGACTTTCCCTGCAATTGAATAAAAATAAAGTAAATCCATCTTTGAGATTTAAAAACAAATAGCAATTTGAACAAACTTACAAAATATTCAAAAGTTAAAAGTTAATCAAAATAGCAATTTGAATAAACTTACAAAATATACAAATGTTGAAAGTGAATTAAAATAGCAATTTGAACAAACTTACACAATATGTAATTGTGCATCAAAACCTTCGAATTTGTAGTTGACATTGTCCACCTATTATAAAAAAGTAAACGTCGCATAAATTAAAACAATTTACTGATATAGAGGAAGTCAATACATGAAAAATATATGTGGGTGAAGAACTCCCAATACACATTTTCTATACCAGAACGTTGATTTGAGTAACCTTGATGTGAGTTTAGGGTTTGGAGAATATAAGAAAAAATTGGAGGTTGAATCTTTTTGTACTAAAATTATGATAATAGTAAAGTAATTGAAAATTGCACCGGAAGTTGAAAAACACGCAGAATTAAAATTGTAGAAGAACTGAAGAGTTAGATTCAAAGAATGAGGAAAAGGTAAAGTAGAACAACATTGAAGATTTTTCTTTTCACTGAACCGTCTTACTAAAGAGGTGATGGGGTAATTACATAAATAAAATAATAATAATAATAATAGGGAGTCGCAAATTATTTTGCGAGGGGCTTTCCACGTCGCCTATTTGCTAGGGGCTAACCCCCACACAAAATGCAATCTCAATTTTCAATCTCATCTTTACTGCTTTTTGTTTGACTTGCTTGCTATATCTTTAAGGGTTGCTTGGGTATTATATCTGTGGGGGATCCTACACCCGGATCCGGGTTTCCTTTTAGGTAAGTAGCAATAAATCGTCGCGACCGTTAGACGTATATCAAAACGGTCAACATGATGGCTACGTTAGTGTGACACTTTGGATGTCCTGATACTCTTCATTTCCAAGTTAAGGATAGTATTTGGCTTCTGCGTGGTGTCATCAAGCACTAACTAAACTTTTAGAACCTTAATTGACCCATCTTGGCCATTAGAAGGTAGTGAGATGGCCGGCTTTGGTGCAGACTAAGGTTGGTTGATACTCGATGCTACGCTCATTGATATCAGACTTTTGGGATATTTTCGGTCGACCACTTGGTAGTCGTATTGAAATAAACGCCTACGAGAAAGATCAATGATGTGAGATTCCTAGAACCCGGTTACTATTATAGGACAGGATGAACCAACTCAAACTTTTGGTGGGGTAATCACCTATACCTCATGCAAGCCTTAAACCTAGGCTCATTGTGTGAATTGCTTGTGTGTGCCAAACATGACATCATGACATCATTTGCATTGCATATCATTTCTAACTATTTCAAGGACCTAGGGATTTATCTTTGCTCTGTTTTGTAGGGATTATGGCTTCTAGAAAGACTATCCGAATCAACTTCATGGGTATACCTTCTCAACTCAAAGAATTGGTTTCAGAAATTCCCGACCATGCTCAGTTCATCAAAAGACATGGTTATCTACTTGATTTGGTTATCTCCGGTTTTGAAGAAGATATGATGCATGTCCTATTTCAGTTCTTTGACCCAAAACACCATTGCTTTACATTCCCAGATTATCAGTTAGTTCCTACCTTGGAAGAGTTCTCTAAGCTACTTGGGGTACCTATTCTTGACCAAATGCCATTCACCAGTTTAGAAAAGGTCCCTAAGTACGAAGACATCGCATCAGCCTTACATCTTAAGCGCTCAGACATTGAAGCCAATTGGGAAACCAGAAGTGGAGTTAAGGGTTTACTTGCCAAGTTCTTAATTAAGAAAGCCCGAGAATTTCTCAAAGTTATGAGTTTCCATGCGTTTGAAGACATTGTGGCCTTGCTAATCTATGGTTTGGTTCTATTCCCTAACTCGGATCAATTCATAAATGTCAATGCCATCAAGTTGTTCCTTACTCGTAATCCTGTGCCTACTTTACTTGGAGACATCCTACATTCTCTCCACACTCGTACTATCAAAAGACAAGGAACTCTCATGTGTTATATCCCGTTACTTTCCAGGTGGTTTATTTCGCACCTTCCTCCATCAGTTTTGAAGAACGAACAAAGGTTGAGATGGTCTCAAAGACTAATGTCACTCTCTCATTCAGATATCTGTTGGATCCTTTTCTCTCAAAAGGACTTCACCTTCATTGAGCGTTGTGGAGAATTCCCTAATGTACCGCTACTTGGTATAAGGGGAGGTATTACTTACAACCCTTCCTTAGCTCTACGCCAGTTTGGTTTTGCTCGAAGAGATGGTCCACATGATATGCTTCTCCAAGATATTGTGTTCGACTACAATCACGATCTCCAGAATTACCGACGAAGGTTCATGCACGCTTGGGGCATGGTAAAGAAGACTGATACCAAGACCTTGGGGCACCAGAACTCCATTCCTTGGGAACCTTACCTCAAATGGGTGCGAGCTCGAGCTCAAAACCTCATGATGCCATTCACGCCTGTTTTACCAGTAATTATGGAACCTGCTGCTATAGGTGACGTACCCTATACTGTTCTCCATCCCGACATGCCTACTGATTTTGAAGACTTGAAGAGATCATGGATTCAGCTTAAAGAAGAGAGGGATACCTTTCAAGCTCAGTGCTATGCAAGTGAGAAGAAAGTGCTAGAGTTGACAAAGCTACTTCACGAGGAGCGAAGCATCAACGCCTACCTCGACACCAAGAGGAAGCGCCCATCGGAGACTTAGAGCTTTCGGATTTTTATGCTTTTCTGTTGTTCTTGTCTTGAACTATCTTTTGTACTTAAAAAGAAAAAGAATAATAAAAAGAGTACTAATAAATGTTTGTTCATTGCTTGTTTAACAAATTTAAATCTCTAAGGTCCTTGAAAACATTGCATTGCATTCGCATAAACATCGCATAGCATAGCATTGCATCACAGGTACATTGAAGATTGGTTTTCTCATTTGCTCGCTATTTATTTTTGCAGAAATGGCTCTTGAACAGTCTGTCAAAGATCTTCAGGCTCAGAATGCTCAGTTTCAGTAGATGTTCACCAGCTTGGTCCAAGGCCAAGAAGATCTGAAGAAGCTCATCAACAGAAAGAAGAAGGTTGTTGGTCTTCTCAACATGGGCAGACGCTACAAAGGTGGTCCTAAGAGGGTCAGTCGAATTGAGCTCTTTGAAGGAAGTGTTAAGAAGGAGGATGAGCAAAGTAACAAGGGTGATGGTGAAGGTTGTCAGCATGAGCCTGAGAAAAACTATGATGATGGCCAATACTCTGATGAAGATGACAAGTACAAGCAACTTGAAGACCGTCTGAATGCTGTGGAAAACCTGAAGATGTCCGGGCTAAATTTTGATGATCTGAGTCTTGTTCCGGGTGTTGTGATTCCTCCCAAGTTCAAAGTTCCAACTTTTGCTAAGTATGATGGCATGTCTTGCCCTAAGCTGCATTTGAAATCCTATGTTCAGAAGATCAATCCCCACACTGATGACAGAAAGTTGTGGATGCACTATTTTCAAGAGAGTTTGTCCGGAACCCAGTTGGAGTGGTATTATCAGCTAGAGAATGACCGTATCCGTACTTGGAGTGACTTAGCAGATGCTTTCTACAGACAGTATGAGTACAATACTGAATTGACACCCACTCGCATGCAACTACAAAGCATGTTTATGGGTCGTGACGAGAAGTTCAAAGAGTATGCTTAGAAATGGAGAGATCTAGCAGGCAGAGTTCAACCACCCTTGTCCAATAGGGAGTTGGTTGATATGTTTATGGGAACACTGACAGGCCCATTCTTCAATCATCTGATTGGAAACTCTTCAGCCGGATTCACCGAGCTGATTCTGACAGGCGAGCGTATTGAAGCTGGTATCAAGAGTGGGAAGATTCATGTGGAGTCTTCAAATGTCGCGAAGAGATCTTTTGGTGGTAAGAAAGAAGCTAATGCTGTGTATGGTCAGAAAAGCCGAGCCAAGACCGACTGCGCTCAATCTGTGGGGGCAGTTGTGATCTCCAATCCTACATCAGCACAACCTCAGCGAGACAGCGTGCGTAACTAGAACGCGCAACGAAGACAGTTTACAAAGATCAACATGCCATTGTCGCAAGCCTTGCAACACATGTTGAAAGCAGAGCTGATTACATTAAGGGATCCTCCTCAGAATGTCAACACTTCCTCTCCGAGATACAATCCTAATGCTAAGTGTGCTTACCATTCCAACAGCCCAGGGCATAGTACTGATGATTGTTGGGCTTTGAAGAACAAGATTCAAGACATGATTGAAGCTAAGCTGATTGAGTTTGACCCCCCTGTTGAGACTCCGAATGTGATCAACGCGCCTATGCCCAACCATGACAAGAGTTCCAATGCTGTTGGTGATGATACTTATGTTTTCAACATAGATGACTTGACCATTCCTCTGATGACTGTTAAGAAGAATCTGTTGCAAGCCGGTGTCAATCCAGGATGCCCAGAGAATTGTCGTTGGTGCCCGTCTGCGTCTGATGGTTGTGCTTGGTTGAGAAGACGTGTCCAGCGCATGATGGATAACCGTGAGATACTATTTCTGAAACCACCTGTGCAAAAGCTGTGTGAAGAAATGTCTAAGTTGAAGATTGACAACGCGAATGAAACTGTACCATCTGTGTGAGATACCTTGGGAAGCCAAGTGGAAAGTATGATTACATGGTGAAGTACACTATTCCTGAAAGCTACAAGATTCCTATTGAAGATGTTAAGGCGACCGGATGGGGTGACGATTTCCCAGAAGATTATGCTGATGTTAACACTATAAGGATTTCCTCTGCTGATCCTGTGCCTAGAGTGGCACCTCTCATTATCACTTCTCCCAGACCAGTTTCGTATTCCTCTGACAAAGCTATTCCTTGGGATTATGGATCTGATGTTTACTATCATGGCGTCAAGCAAGACCCTCTGACCATTGAAGATCTTACAGTTGAAGCTACCATTCCTAACATTAACAACATCACCGGATCTAGTAAGGTGACCAGAACCGGAAGGGTATTCTCTCCAGATATCTCTCCTCCAAAAGACACTGCGACTCCGCATTCCATTTATTCAATCCATTCCCAAGCTAGGGAAAGAACCTGACTCATCCCGCCACCAAGTACCAAAGGAAGTTACTGAAGACACCTCCAAACGAGAAATGGAGGAAATTCTGAAGATTATCAAAAAGAGTGACTACAATGTTGTGGGACAGTTGGGACAAACTCCGTCCAAGATATCCATGCTTGCTCTGCTCTTGTGCTCTGAGGCTCATGCTAACGCCTTGGTGAAGTCTCTGAAGAATGCTCATGTGCCGCAAGACACTACCACTGGTCAATTTGAAGTTTGTATTGCTAGCTTGGCTGCCAACAACGGCCTAGGCTTCTCTGATGCTGATTTGACTCCTGCCGGAAGGAAACACAACAAAGCCTTGCACATCTCTGTTGAATGCAAGGGTACTACATTGTCTCATGTCTTGGTGGATACCGGTTCCGCTCTGAACATCCTTCCAAAGACTGCTTTTGATCGACTTGATATCGAAGGGTTGGTTCTGAGACCCAGTGATATAATTGTGAGAGCTTTTGATGGTTCTAAGCGAACAGTGCTTGGAGAGCTCATTCTGCCTGTCAAAGTCGGTTCCCAGATTTTTGACTCTACTTTCTTTGTCATGGACATCCGTCCAGCTTATTCTTGCCTACTTGGACGCCCTTGGATACATGGGGCAGGCGCTGTTACTTCTACCTTGCATCAGAAGTTGAAGTACCCGGTGAAAGGGAAAGTTGTTACAGTATGTGGTGAAGAAGAGTATTTGGTCAATCATCTACATTCATTCCGATACCTCGAGATGGAAGGAGAATTCTTCGAGACTCCCTGTCAAGCTTTTGAAACAATACCCAGAGTCATGCCTGTTGACTCTCCTGTCACTCCTGAAGTTACCCAAGCTCCGCCTAGGATGGCCTCGCTAAAAGATGCTCAAGCTGCAGTTGAAGAAGGTGGTAGTGCTATTTGGGGTCAGCTCCCTAATCTTCCTTTCAAATCCGACAAGACTGGTTTAGGCTTCACCATCAAAGGTCAGAAGATGATACGCCGCGAGCGTGCCGGCCAACTTCCTTTCCGCATCAGCCAGAGTGGAATCCATGCTATAGAAGACGACGACAACGACTTCGACATCGCAAGTGGATCTTCCAACTCCGGACAATGGGCTCAGAATTGGAAGATCAAGACGTCATACCAATCTCCTTTAGTCGAGTAATTGCTCTTGTTTTGTTTTGCTTTTCGTATTTCTTTATGTTTTGAACAATAAACTTTGAAAGCCTAGTGCCTTGCCCGGCATCATGGCTCGTTCGAGGGTTATTATCTGTTGCGTGCTTTCATTCAATAAATTCGTTGGACTTTTGCATTCAATTGTTTGTTTTCTTTCTTTACTTTATCACCCCTTCAAAAGCTATGTGTTTCTTACACACCCACGTGATACATCAGAATCACTCCGAATCTCGTTGATAACAGCTATGCTATTACTAAATATGACTTCGATAATCCGATCTACCAAGCCGAAGACGAAAGTGAGGAAGATTGTGAAGTGCTAGGAGAACTTGCCAGACTTCTACAGCAAGAGGAGCAAGTTATACAGCCACACGAAGAGCAAGTTGAGGTTGTGAATTTGGGCACTAACGAAGACAGAAAAGAAATCAAGATAGGAGCGGGTCTTAAGAACAGTGTTAAAGAAAGGTTAGTTCAGATGCTACGAGACTATGTTGAGGTTTTTGCTTGGTCATACGAAGACATGCCGGGTTTGGACATTGATATTGTGGTACACCGATTGCCGACAAAAGAGGGTTTTCTCCCAGTGAAACAGAAGGTTCGTCGCATGCGTCCTGAGATGTCAGAGAAAATCAAAGCTGAAGTTATGAAGCAGTTCAACGCCGGTTTCTTAGTTGTTACTTCCTATCCACAGTGGGTTGCAAACGTGGTACCCGTACCTAAGAAGGATGGCAAGGTACGAATGTGTGTGGATTACAGAGATCTGAACAAAGCAAGTCCGAAAGACGATTTTCCACTTCCTCATATTGATGTTCTGGTTGACAACACCGCTCAGCATAAGGTTTTCTCCTTCATGGATGGTTTCTCCGGTTACAATCAGATCAAAATGGCTCCCGAAGACATGGAAAAGACTACTTTTGTTACACAGTGGGGCACTTTCTGCTACAAGGTTATGCCGTTCGGACTGAAGAATGCGGGCGCCACTTATCAGCGTGCTATGGTGACGTTATTTCATGACATGATTCATCACGAGATAGAGGTCTACGTCGACGACATGATAGCTCGATCACAGACTGAAGAAGAACATCTTGATCATCTACAGAAACTGTTTGATAGGTTGAAGAAGTACAGACTGAGACTTAACCCTAACAAGTGCACTTTTGGAGTCAGATCCGGAAAACTCCTAGGGTTTGTTGTCAGTGTAAAGGTATCGAGGTTGATCCCGCCAAGGTTAAAGCTATTCAAGAGATGCCAGCCCCCCGCACCGAGAAAGAAGTCAGAGGTTTCTTGGGCCGATTGAACTACATTGCCAGATTCATTGCACACTTAACTGCTACTTGTGAGCCAATCTTCAAGTTACTTAAAAAAGATCAAGTAGTGGAATGGAATGACGATTGCCAGATCGCTTTTGACAAAATCAAGAAGTACCTACAGAATCCTCCTATCCTGATGCCGCCCGCCGAAGGAAGACCTCTTATCATGTACTTGACAGTGTTAGAGAATTCAATGGGGTGTGTGTTGGGGCAACATGACGAGTCCGGTCGAAAAGAGCATGCAATATACTACCTTAGCAAAAAGTTTACCGAATGTGAAACAAGATACTCACAGCTCGAGAAAACTTGCAATGCTTTGGCTTGGGCTGCTCGCCGACTAAGACAGTATATGTTGACTCACACTACCTTGTTGATTTCCAAGATGGATCCGATAAAATACATATTTGAGAAACCAGCTCTCTCAGGAAGAATAGCAAGATGGCAAATGATCTTGACCGAATATGACATCCAGTACACTTCTCAGAAAGCAATCAAAGGAAGTGTAGTAGCCGATCATTTGGCTCATCAAGCCGTAGATGACTATCAGTCTATGCAGTTCGAATTTCCAGATGAAGATGTTTTACTAGTTACCGATTGTGAAGAACCAGGACCAGACGAAGGACCTGAACAAGGATCCCGATGGACCATGGTTTTTGATGGAGCCTCAAACGCACTTGGCAATGGCATTGGCGCCATCATTACATCCCCTGCAGGCGGACACACGCCTTTCACCGCCAGACTTTGTTTCAGTTGCACGAACAACATGGCCGAATACGAAGCGTGCATTATGGGCATTAAAGCTGCTATTGACCTAAGAATCAAGTTCTTGCAAGTGTATGGAGACTCAGCTTTAGTGATCAGTCAGATTAAGGGCGAGTGGGATACGAAGCATCCGAATCTTATTCCGTATCGAGAGCATGTTCTGAGTTTGATCCCCTACTTCGAAGAGATCACTTTCAATCACATTCCACAAGAAGAGAATCAGTTGGCAGACGCATTGGCTACTATGGCATCTATGTTCAAAGTCAGATGGGACAACGAGGCTCCCCAGATCATCATTGAGAAGTTTGACGAACCAGCATATTGTTACGAGCTTGACACAGAAGAGAAACCTTGGTACTATGACGTGAAGAGGTATCTTGAGACTCATGAATATCCCGCAGGGGCATCTGTCAACGATAAGAAGTTCATGAGGAGATTCGCTTCTAAATTCTTCCTCAGCAACGGCATCTTATACAAGCGCAACCATGATCTGTGCTTACTCCGCTGTGTAGACCAGAAAACAGCAATACGCATCATGGAAGAGTTACACGAAGGCGCATTTGGTACCCACTCCAGTGGACACACCATGGCTAAGAAGATTTTGAGAACAGGTTACTATTGGTCCACCATGGAAGCTGATTGTCACCGCTACGCTCGATCTTGTCACAAATGCCAGATTTATGCAGACAAAGTACACGTACCTCCAGTACCTCTGAATGTTCTAACAGCTCCTTGGCCTTTTGCAATGTGGGGCATTGACATGATTGGAGAAATTAAGCCCACAGCTTCCAACGGACATCGTTTCATCCTTGTGGCAATTGATTACTTTACCAAGTGGGTAGAGGCAGCCTCGTTCGCATCTGTTACCAGGAATGTTGTGGCTCGATTCATCAAGCATAATCTTATCTGTCGGTATTTGAAATTTGGTTTGGTCAAATTAAAGAATTTAATGATCAATAGGGATGCGAAGCTAAAATGTCGAAATTGGGACTTGTCGACCAGAAAGAGAAAAGTATGACAAGATATTTGGAAATTGGTCTAGTCGACCAAAGGATGAAGGATAAGTAAAATAGTCGAAATTGGTCTCGTCAACCAAAGGGAGTTCAAGACTTAGAAGGATTCTTGATGATTCAGTCTTGCTAGAATGTAACGTTGAAGCAAGCCAGAAGCAGGAAGATTCGAATTTTGAAGTCAACAGTAGTTACCAGCAGTTTGAGTTCTAATTGAGCATCAAGTAGGTGGCGAAAGCTGGAGGAGCAATTTTTTTTAGGCTAAGATATGTGTTAGTAGATAATGTACATAGGCAATTACATTGTAGTAACTATAAATAAGAAGGTTCAATATAGATTTTTGGGTGTTCACTTGTACTAAAATCACTTGTCAAACTCGATTATTCCAAGTGTAAGGAAGCAAATAGTGCAGAAGTGTTTGATGTACGTGAATCACCATTTACATTTCAATGCAAATCCTTTAATTTTCAATTATCTTTTTTGAATACTTTACTTGCTTTCTATTTACTTTTGAGCAATCTCTTTACATTGTTTTCTGCTTCATGTAAACAATTCAACACCTTATGTCAGTCACGAGTTATCAGTCAGTCGGTCTATTGATTCTTGAACAATTATTTTATATTATTGTTTGGTTCGTATGAACACCTTCTGTCGGTCATGAGTCACCAGTCAGTAGGTCGAATCATAGTGTGTAAAGCTTATGTTGTACTGGTTCCCTTATTCATAGAAAATTGTTTCTCATATTAAGGATTTCGACATAACAAGTATATTTCAAATTCTTTGCACATGTCTTAAGATCAAATGGTCGATCTTGCGAGTGACCCTTAGTTCTTAGGGCTTTGGGAGGACCAACAGTTGTTTACCATTTTCCACAATAAACACCTACATGGTATTCCAATGAGATCCCAAAAGTTACATGAATATGTATGCTCAGCTAAGTCTACTACAAAACTATTAGTCAAGATTACATGGGTAACTTGGAATGTCAATTGTCCCGCATAAGTTGTTGTCCACTAGAAATCTTTTCTATATCTCTATCCAATATCTTAAGTGTTTTAGACATGATTTTTCCCTTATACCCATTAACTTTTTCCCTCAAAGTTGCAAACTTACCCATAAGATAAGATCTAATCCATTCAAACATAGTTATGATTGGTTTGTCCCTTTGAAGCAAGATAGTTGCATTAAAATATTCACTTAAGTTATTCATCAAGATATCACATTTACTATACAGAGTAAAAGCATTTTTACATCACTTGGATTTTGGAATTGCCTCCAACCATTCAAAAGCATCATTTCTGTATCTTTAACCTTTTGCATATATTGGTCATGAGCCTTAAAATATATTGTTTTTATTGCAGCCATCATAAGATCCCTAAATAGGGTACCACCTCCAAACTTCTTTTTGAAGTTAGCATACATGTGTCTGACACATAACCTATGTTCATAGGCTGGATATTGCTCCTCAAACACTTGTACAAAACCCTAAAAAAATAATGAAACCAAGTGGAAGAAAGTGAATAACAAATAAAATAACTAATTTCTGATGTAAATCACAATAATTACACTAAATATAACATGCCTTTTGTTGGTCAGAAATGAAGCACCATCTTTTTCCACCAATGTCCTCCAAAAGGAGCTGCATAAACCAACTCTAAGTGTCCTTAGATTCAGTTTTGACCACTCCAAAAGCTAATGGCAAATACTGGTCATTTGAATGCCTTGCAACAGTTATTAACAAAATTCCACCATATTTGTATTTTAGGTGACATCCATCCAATCCAATAAATGGCCTACAAGCCAAATTCGGGGCTTTCTTTGTTCCATCAAAGCACATATAACACCTTTAAAACCTTGGAAGCAAACCTGGTCCAGGAGTTTGTATGTTCAACTTGAATGTATTTCCTTGGGATGTCCTCCTCAATTCAGATCCATATGATCATAATAGGTTGTATTGTTTGTTAGAGTCCCCTTCAACTACCCTTTTGGAAACCTATCTTGCCTTAAATGCCCTACATCCAGATATTTCAGTTGCATATCTTACTCTTACACGTGCAATCACATCATTCAATTTCAATTTGTTATTGTTTTTCAATCTATCAACAATTACTTTTGCCACCCATTCAGCTTTGGCACTCTTGTTACAAAATTATCTTCCACACTTGTGTTTAGCAAACAATGTCTTGATTCTAAAAGTGGTTGACGTCAACACTTTACTACACAACACGATGTAATTACATTTTTCCTTATCCTTGGAAACAACTCTACAACTCACTGCATCATTTTTCTCAAATCTCACATCCCTCTCATTCAATACATTATGCTCCAAAATACAAGTTTTAAACTGCCTCAATGATGAAAATTCCACACATACCTTAAACTTAAAATCCTTGGTTAATTTTTCTTCCTCATTAAACCTAACAACTATAGGCCTATCATCATCATTATCATCTTCAACACCACTATCAAGCTCATAAGTCAAATATTCATCTTCAATAACATGTTCCTTACCCATTTATAGAGTAATCAAACAAGGTTTCGTATCCTCTTCAGCATCTGCAGCATTTCCATCTTCTGCAGTAGTTAGACTTTCTATATCCTCTTCAACATCTGCAGCATTTCCATCATCTGTAGTAGTTAGACTTCTTATACCCTCTTCAACATTTCCCTCATGTACTTGGTATGGGCTCAACATAAATTTCAATATCACCTACATTAGTATGGACAAAGGCAACCATCTCAATAGCATCACCATCATCCTTAAATGGTTTTAGGCCTGGTTCTAAACTTCTCGCATCATGTTTCCACCACATCCTAAATTTTTTGAAATCAAACCCAAGTTCCATGGTCTTAATTAAATCACAAGCATCAAAAAAAGACCACGATGCAAATTCTTGCCCATTAAAAGCATAAACTTCCCCACCCTCGTAGGTTAAAATGAGTTCTTTTACAAAACGACCCTTTGTGTAAAATATTCACTTAAATATGACCATCTCTAAAAATCAGAATGAAAATGAAATGTAAAGCTTGGACCCACAAAAATGGGAAATCCTAAAAAATGGAATAGAAAATAATACAACTGGACCTACCTCGGATTCTTTTGTCGAGGGACCATAATGGTTTCAACTTCTAACTTGTTTTGTCTGGGACCACAATGATATATTAAGAAGAAGACAACCTTGAATCTATGACCATGGCAGCAACAAACAAATCGTGATTGCAATAAGCTTTTTTAATTGAAGAAAAAATACGGAGGAGTTGTTACAAATTAACCCAATTTATGGAAAGGAACGTAGCAATGGAAGGAGATGGTTTTAGGGTTCATTTCAAAACTGAGAAAAACCCTATGTGTTTCTCTAAGCGTAGATGAAACATCACAAGGTATGCTAGTTACTGAATATTGTGGCATCCAATGACTTATACACATCAAATGAAAAAATGCCACATGTTTAACCACATATGCTTCCGTTAAGTGGATTTAACAACAGGGATGTAATATAGGGACGATTCTTTGAACAAAAAATTTAGAGGGACTAAAACCAGTGTTTGGTATATTTATAGGGACTGAAAACATTATTTAACCCTTAATAATATATAACATTTGAGATGAAAATTTTATGATATAATCAAACGTTTGTGCTTGAGTGACAATTGAGTCTTTGCAAAACACGACATTTTGAAGAATATTGAGTTTGATTTCTAGAAGAAACAACACTTGGCCAGTGCATATGCCTCCGTAACATGATTAGGATTACTCAATCTACTTTTTAGATCGGAAATCGGTGCGAAAGCTAGAAAAAAACATTATCATGTAATTTAATATTAACTTGCTTAATATTTAATTTCAAATACATTTATAAAATCATTAAAGTTATTCTAAAAGAAATACATTTTATAATTTTTATAAATTAATTAACCTTTATTTTCATAAAAAAATTCAAATAATCACAATTTCAAAACAAATACAAAACTAATCAATTTCTGGAAAAAAATTGATCACGCTGAGGAGGTACTACATTGTGTGGCGCATGCATTCAAATTAAAGAGGAGACACCACACTTCATGTGTTAGCTATAATTTTGATGTTTCCAATGAAATAATGTTCCAGGCATATTCGAAGGTTAAGTGTTGGATATTATAAGTCACTGTTTAGATAAGCATTGGTAAAAGTTATATTCCAATCTAAATTAACACAGTTGAAGTCATGTAAGGCAAAAACTTGTTTATGAAGAAGTTTGAAGTGGGGTTTGACAAATATTTAAATTAGTTTTGGCACTTATTTGATATTTTGAAAAAAAGATACGTGGAAGTCTGTACAAATGCTCAAATTTTACTTAAAGTGCCAACTCTCAAAGAAAAGAGTTTTACGAGAATGTACGTGTGAATCACCATGTTTTATTCAATTGCTAATTTACCTTTACAAATTTTCTTTTAATTTCCTTTACATTCCAGTCAGGGCATCTTTATTTTCTAGTATCATACTACACAATTTTAACAATTATTTTCAATTAAATATTATATTTGATAAGATGACTATTTAAAAACAATAAAACACCAAAACTTAACACATGTCCTATGATAAATCTAGTTGATCATGAAAGTAACTGTCATACCCCAAAATTTGCCCTCCATCTTCTCAAGATATTTCATACATCCATACTCAAGGATTCCTCAAGAGTTGATCAGACAAACTCTCTCTCCTAGACAATCAACCCAAACTAGGGTTTGATATTCTCAGGTCAAGATGGACTTCCAACATCTCCAATGGTCATCATGCCTCCTCATATGCTTCAAAGATTCTCCATGTCAAGTTTCAAGCCTTACAAGTCAAGATTGCTCAGACAATTGCTCAGATGGTTGAAAATCAGTTGTATTGGACAAAAAGTCAACTGTGGTCAACATACATTCAAACTTCATGATTTTTGGTCAACATACTCATTTTGAAGTTATATTCATCATTTGATCAAGGGTTGATCATGATTCATCAAGAAAATTCAAGATTTGCTCAAAAGTCAAACTTTCTAAATTAGGGTTTCTAGATGAAAAGTCAACTGAACTTTGACTGATCATAACTTCTTCATACTTTCTCAGAAATTTTTCCACCACCTCTTGTTTTGAAGGAAATTCAATTCTCTACAACTTCATGTCTCACAAGAATGTCCAAAAAATGCTTCATTTGAGAGGTATGGCTCAAAACATTACAGGTCATTTTCAAAGTCAACAAAAAGTCAACATTTTGTTTTGAAGATATATTGAGCATGGAAACTCCAATTGAGATGAGACCAAAAAGGTTGGTTAGAGGACTCTTAGAGATTTCCAAAAAGTCCAAGAACACTCAAAAATGTGGAAAATTGAGCAAGATACATCATTCACAAGTTGGGCAATTTTGAAGAAGTGCACAAAGAGAAATACTTCTAAAAATCAAAAACTTTGCAAATGGGCCTACTTTTTCTTCATCCAAACTTATTCCTCACACCATTAGGAATATCCAAGCCCAATGCCACGAATTTTTATTTTATTTTTCTATTTAATTTGGAATTTATTCATTTAAATACAAATTAAATTTAAAAATAGAGTATAAAATCAAAATTAATTGCAAACTTGATTTTTATTTCTTCCTTGGGATCCAATCAACTCATTAAAGGCCAGCAATTTTCGAAATTTGATGGATATGGCAAGATTGGATTGAAAATTGACCAAAATTTGAAGATTTGATTTTGTATAAAAATCAAATTTGATTGGCATTGATCATTGATTAATTCTTTCCCAAAACAACTCTGAATCCTTCTACTATATATACATGATACATACCACACGAATTAGGTAGAAAATTTGACTCAAGAACCCTATTCCAAGCTCAAAAAAACTGTGGCACACAAGCAAGTTGCAGCCCTAGTATCAGCCGTTTTCAATCGATTTTGAGGTGTCCAACACATTCCTTGATACCTCTTGAGTCGATCCAGACCCTCACTTTGCTCAAATCCATCCGAATCGAAAATCGAGTTTGGTTTGTTCTTGAAAAATCCAAAATCGTATTCTATTATTCATGCATTATTAACATGTTTTGTGTTTGTTTTTGTGATTAGTGATGAGTTTGCAAGCATTCTGGGCACTTTGATTACATTTCCATGGCCTGAATCGTAATATACCATAGCTAGGTTTTCTGAGCTCGATTTAGGGCTTTGCTTAAATGAAAAAATTAGACCATGAGACCTATACCAATGCATTCGGAATGATCCCAGGAATCGAACCATGTCTTTAGAATTCATTTATATTATGTATGCTGGTTTTTTGATTTTGCCAGGGCCTGTAGCGTCGAACAATGGCCGACGCTGAGCTTTTAAAAATTCAAATTGGGGATGATGAAGATTGGCGCGGAGACGAGGCAACCAGGACGCGACACATGTTCACATTCCACTCGCTCCGATTCAGTGACACGCGTGCACGCTGGCTCAGATGGCAAAGGCGTGGGGATATGAGAGCAAGGTCTCCAGTTCGATCCTTGGCCATGGCAAGAGTATTTTTTACAAAGATTACAAACTTTTCATATTTTTCTTATTATTTAATATTTTCCATGCATTTTAATTTCTTTTCATATTTTTATTTATGCATTAAAAAATTACCAAAAATTATTTTTCTTTTTACATTATTTTCAGAAAATCTTTATTTAATTTATAAAATTAAAAAATACAATTTTGCATGCATATTTATTTTTATTCATAATTTAGCATTTAAATCAATTTTAATTAGTTTTAAATTATTAAATTGCATCTAAAAAATCCCAAAAAATTATTTTAGCATATTTATATTATTTCCAGCATGTCATATTTTTCTCATTCAAAAATTTGCATTTTTCTAACATTTTTTCTCTTGTTCGATTCATTTCGTATTTTCCGATTTCTCATTCTTTTACAGGTTGTTCCGTTTCAGACGTTTTCTTTTATCGTTTTATTTTTCCAATAATATAACTGCTCATGGGATGTAATAGTTTAAATTAGGTTTTTATTTTCCGCAAGTTTAAATTATGTATCTGCCCCAAAGCCATGTAATAGCGTAGGACATTTATCTTTCCGCATCTTTACATTCCGCATTTTAATTTCCGCACCCTATAAACTGCTAGTAACTAGGCGTATATGGCAAGACTAAAATCAATGTAGCCCACTAATTTTCAAAGATAAAATATCTGAAATCAACACACTCTTTTCACACATGCACCCCTTAGGGTAATTATCTCTCGTTGCCTTACGAATTCAAACGGTCATGTCCCTCGAACGTAGAGGTATTCTAGCACTGTTGCCTTCAAACAAATCATCATAGTCCCTTCGATACAAAGATCATAAGACCCACGATGTCGCCTCCGAATACATGATCTTGACCCTTGATTGTCGCCTACGAAAAATGATGACAGTCCCTTCAAATGTGCTAGGATACTTCCTACAAGTTGCTTTCTATGACCATCCGATGTCCCTTCGAATGTCCCGTCTACATCCAACGAATGGAGTTACCTACCAACTAATGGTATGGATAGCACTATTCTAAAGGAACGTAAAATAACACGAAAACGACCAATTCTGAGTAGGTAATAAGACTTTTAGTTGCTTGCTCGATCAAAATATTTTTCACTCCTCACACTTTTGTCAAAGTTCAAAACTCTTTTCAAAACGAAACATTTCCAAACACTTTGTATACATTCCTACATGAATCATTACAAAGTCAAAGCGAAATGCCTTTTCAAAACATTTTTGTCAAACACACAGAAAGCACAATTTAAAGTGATCTAAGAGCAACTAAGAGCCCGTAGATAACTACGGATGGAAAGGGGTGCTAATACCTTCCCTTTTCATAACCTTCTCCTTACTCGAATCTAACGAAGGTCTTTTTCTATACTTTTACCTTCCCTTAATTGGATAAAATAAAAGTCGGTGGCGACTCTTGCTATCCGCACATTTGCGATACAAAACACTAAAAGTCAGTTCACGTATCAAGAACCAAACAATACTTTTGTTTTAGAAGACTAGCAGTTATTTACCAAATTCCAAGGTAAACAAATTGACACGCCTAGTTGGACCAATGTTTAAGTTTTGTATAATGATTCTTTTTTGTTTCGTTGCAATATTTTTGTTTAATTTTGTGGCATGAGATTAAGTATTGGTAAATTAGCCAAAACTAGTGAACCAATACCAAAAAGGAAATATACAAGCAAGATGGTTAATCCACCTAGCAACAATGAATACTAACCACCCCCTGTGATAAGGGAAAGTACGAATACATTTGTTTGCAACTGATGTTCAAGCAAGTACAATGGGAATATTGACAAATACTTATAGCGGTCCAATTCTATCCTCAATGCATACACAGAGTCCCCTAGTGACCCCAAGACCACCACAGACAAACAATTTCAGACATTTTGCTTCTAGATTCATAATGTCAATGGATGACCGCAAACAATTTATATCATGCCAACAACAATGATGG